>OX424573.1:145531236-145701236 GCA_949152435.1 Gastracanthus pulcherrimus
AAAAATTTTCAAATTTTCCAAAACTTTTCCATTTTTTCAAATTTTTGCTATTTTTTCAAATTTTTGTTTTTTGCCTCGATGCATAAAGTTTTAATCATTATTTTACCAAATATATAAAAAATGTATATAAATGCACTTAAAAAACTTGGACATGGAGGTAGGAACCTTTAAATATCAACATCCAGCAGCTTACTTGCAGGAGAGTTAATTTTTTCACATTTGTCAACTTTTGAAAGGGTTACAAGAAGGAAAATCGATACTTTTCCGTTTTCCGCGTTTTCGAGATATTAACGGTCGAATGTTTGCACTGATATGTCAGATTAGAACATAAGAGATATGCATCCAAATTATATTTGTTACATAAAGTGTCAAATATTACTCTAATTATAGTAATTGCACATAAGAAATACTTTTTATTTTTCCAGTACCTTTCCAAAACAGTTGAGTTGATTTTGTAACACGATTAGAAATATACTGCAACAGTCTCTCTACCTCTCTCTCTCTCTCTCTCTCTCTCTCTCTCTCTCTCTCTCTCTCTCTCTCTCTCTCTCTCTCTCTCTCTCTCTCTCTCTCTCTCTCTCTCTCTCTCTCTCTCAACTCAATTTTGAGAGTTAACTGAAATTTCAGTATAAAGTCCTTTCATCAATGAGCTTATACGCACAAGAATTAGGTATTAATACTGAAGTTGAATGTTATGTATTGTAATGGGTTGGGCATCCCTCTTACCGCGCACCTCCTCGCGCAGCCAACAAGCTTATGTTTTTATTTACATTTTCTCTTAATGCTCTGAATCGGTGCTCTCATTCGTTCTAAAATTTCGCGTATATAATTTTTAATGTTTTTTCATTTTTTCCTTATCATTTTTAAACAATCGCACTCTAAGTTTATTGTCAGTTTACATGCTGCTCTCATAAGGGCCCGTGTATAAGAGTCGAACTTGGAAGTCAATTATCTTTAAAACGGTAATGGCTAATGCTTTCAAATTTCACATGCTATCGTAAATTTCATAGAAGAATGACATTAAATTTTCAGAAACATCTTATTATTCTGACTTCACTATCGAACCTCGAAGCTAAATAGTATAGCTTTAATTTAGAAGAAATTAGAAATTTTTAGAAAATATTGTTGCAGACTTACATTTGATCTAATCCATACACATAAAAATAAACTTCAGCGCAGGAGGGTTAAAGTAGTTTTCTTGTAAAGTGTAAATTCTCATATTGATCTTAGAATTATATTTGAATGTAAATTTGAATTTAATTTACATCTTCAGACAATCATTGCCAAAGTCTATAAGTCATTTGGACTTGTTCAAAGATATACAAGGGATTTTCGAAATTCTAACACGATTATTCACTTGTATAAAACTTTAGTTCTTCCTATTCTTACCTATGTATTATAATTGCGGACTGCTCATTATCAAATACATTTAACCAAACTTGAATCAGACCCACGCAGATTCCTAAGAAACTTAGCCTACAGACAAGGAAATCCTATTAGTTTTGATGACCATAATTTGACCATAAAATGACCATTTTCGGCATATCCTGGTGCCATTAAGTCACTTCTCATTTACAATGACTTGGCGTATGTGAAAAATATCCTATATAAGTATCTAGTAAACTGTCAGGAGTTAGTTAACACTACCCACTCATATTAAGGAAATTGATAGAATTATTGTCTTTAAATCGAAATTAAGAGAACTTGTTATTTATTTTGAATAGAGTAAATGAACTATTGTTAAAAACTCTACTTTTTTGCGCCATTATTACCAAATACTTTTATATATTCTATATACAGGGAGCAGTCATATCCGTTGATATAAATAAATAAATGAAATAGCTTTTAAAATATTTAATTTTATGGAAAAAACTTTACTTTAGTCTCTACCTTCATTAATAAACAATAAGCAAATAAATTTGCAAGTGATTCCATCCATTTTATCAGTACCAAGTTGAATAGATGGGAAATGAATATAATTGTTTTGGTTTCTCAAAGAAAAAGCTTTGTAACGATTAAAATTTTCGGGTTCGAGGTTTTGATAAATTTCGATTTTTTTGAGGATCTTGCGTTAAAAAAATTTGTTTTTAAAGGTTTTTAGAAAATATCTGTCTGTACGTATGTATGTGTGTGTATGTATATGTATGTGTATGTATGACCAAAATATGTGTCCACCGCAACTCTTGCAGGGAAGCATGTTACGCACTGAAATTTTGCAGATATATTATTATAAGTACATTTGAATAGAACTGATCAGACTTCGGAGCTAAATGGATAATATTCATGCCGTTTTTTGATAAAATAATCACTTTTGAAGAAAATGTGCGATTTATGACTTTAAAAACTTTTCTTACGCTATTTTTAAGAAAAAAACCCGGAATTTAAAGAATTTTCGAAAAGTAACTATTTTATCAAATCAAAAATAATATTTTTCGGAAGTTTATATCAAAGATATCTACAACAAATATATGTATAGTAATATAACAGATACACATACATTTTTTAAGTGCGCATAATTTTCAAAATCATGTCATTAAGAAGACGATTTTGAAGAATGTATCTTTTTTTTAAATAGCTATTTTAATAAATCGAAATTAATTTTGTTAACACAGCTTACTAAAATATATAAAATATACGTAAATATTCATAAAAGTACTTGTCAGTTTTATTTGAACTACGTCTTTCAAGGCCATTCTAAAACCTAAAATCATTAATTAATTTTAGCGTTAATATATTTAATGCGAATTTCCATTATAAGATTCCATAAATCGATTAATCACGACAATCTATCATCAATCAATTTATCTCTGTGAGAAAATATTCTGCTACGACAGTTAGCAGTGGTTTTTAAATTTGTTTGGTTTTTGTTTATATATAAAGGATGAGACTGTAGTTATATTTTTCCACAAAAATATTTACAAACTATTTTAAAATTAAAAAACATAAAATCGGCATCGTAGGAATCATGCCCCTCCTTTTACATCCATTTAGGCTGAGGTTTAGGCAGATATATTTTGAAAAGTTAAATAGATACAAAATATGTATTTGTAACAAAGGTGTATCCGCAAATAAAGTGAACCAAATCTCTATGATTTAAGAATGTTTTTTTTAATTGATAGAGGTAGTATGAGTGGCTAATGGGCGTGCGACGGTGTAGAATAAAAGGATGTGTGCGTGAATGAATGATTTGATTGATTGACTGATATGTATTTATTTGTTTGCAAAACAAAATATAGTGTACAGTCAATTACATAAATATATCACAATATTGTAAAATTTTACTTCGTCAGGTGTATAATATCACAGTTATATAGTACATAGTGTCATAAATACATATCGCGTCATTATTAAAATCTTTAAAATCACATTCATCGATCTCACATGTGCACTTATACAGAACCTCCCACGCTATTAAATATGATCATATATGCAACTACATGTAAACATTAAATTTTGGATAATGCATATTAGAAATGACTTTACGCAGTAATAAGTATATCATTATAAGTACAGAGGAGGCTAAGGCAAATTTAAATGGAAGGCAAAACAGGGTACAAGCTTTATTTTATGTTATACATAGTTGCGCCGTGTTAAAGGGGCTCGATAGTGAAGTCAAAATGATAAGATGTTTCTGAAAATTTAATATATCATTCTTCTATGAAGATTACGATAGTATATGAAATTTGAAAGCATTAGCCATTGCCGTATTAAAGATAATTGACTTGAAAGTTTGACTCTTATACACGGGCTCTTATGAGAGCGGCTTGTAAACTGATAGTAAACTTAGAGTGTGATTGTTTAAAAATGATAAGAATGAAATGAAAAACTATTCCGAGGACTAAGTGAAAACGTAAATAAAAACAGTAGCTTGTAGGCTGCGCGAGGAGTTGCGCGGTAAGAGGGGAGCCGGTGGCGGTGCGGGGGGACTCTCCTTTCCTCGCCCCACGCGGGAGATCTATCTAACATCCTTACACCGATCGAAACCTCTATAATATGTACTAGCAAGGTAAAAGAATAAAGCACATTTTTAACCGACTTCGAAAAGGAGGAGGTTCTCAATTCGACATGGCCTTTTTTTCTTCTTTTTTTTAAATGTTTGTCCAGCGATTATTCCGAAACTACTTGACCGATTCGGATGAAATTTTTTTTATATGAAAGGCAATTATCCGCCGGTGGTCCCATTCAAATTTTGTGATTATTAGTCCAGTATCTCGCCAGTAATTTAGTATTAATGAATATTTTTTCTGTACATTACGGCCTCTGCCGACTCTGTCCGCCGATTATTCGGAAACTATTGAACCGATTTGGATAATATTTTTTTTTAATGAAAAAGAATGATCTTATGGTCCCATTGTATTACTGGGCCAGTATTGAGCCAGTACTACCTCAGTACTGGTAAGTTATTATGTTTTTCCGCCGATTATTCGGAAACTACTGAACCGATTTTGATAATATTTTTTGAATGAAAGAGAATGATCCCATTGTGGTTCCATTATCAGGCGAGCAGCGACACCAGCTAAAGCAGCAACTTCGATAAACTGTGGTTTTGCCAACACCTCAACAGTAGGGCCATAACAACGTTTCACGTGTTCAACCAACAGTTTCAAAGTAAACGATTTGCCACTGCCCGCACCACTCGTTATGAACTGCAACATCTGGATTTCATCACCTCTTATATATTTTTCGATAGCTATAGTAACTTCGCCGAAAAGCTCTTTTTGTTGTACGTTTGGACTTCTTACAACAGCAACAAATACATCATTAGGTATTCCTGCAATTTCATCCTCGGCTAAACAAAAATCATCCGGATCATATATTATTTGTTCTTTCGCACGAATCACAGGTTCGTCATTGTTTACTTCATTTGCAGCTTCACGTATAATGTTAAAGGCTACGGCTTAGGCCAAAGTCTGCTGAATGACCTGTTCTAGGTGAGCAAACTCTTCTGTATTTCAATTTCCAAGAAAAGGTCTCAGTTCATATTGTCGTCTAATGAAGCATGCTTCTGCAGACTCGTTCTCCAGTAGAAGTTCGTTTTCATTTCGAAACGGTATATGAGAGACAATTAATCTGTAGTAATTACCCTCTACTGTCACTGTTCAGCGTATAATATTGAGTGCGCAGCACAGCTGGTTTGCTTCTTATTCGCATACGTGTACGATTTCTCAGAGTTATATACCTCAAACTTTCTTCCTCGATATTTTCATTCAGTTCGATATCTCCATCATCTTCTGTCCAATCTTTATTCGACACCGATTCATATCTGACAGCAAATTCAGCCAAGCTTAAACTTTTAAGTTCATCTGGTCTCTCGATGTAGCGATTGAAAATGTTATTAAACGTTGAAGCTTGATCACCTTCCAATCGTAAAATTCGAAATCTTTCATCGGGCTTGCAGTTATTTACAAACACAGCCTTGCGTGAAGACATTTTCAGTGGAAGGTGACACAGTCTATAAGCGCATTCTGGAGCACTGACTAACCGCAAAGAAAGAATGGCCATTGATACGGATAATAACTGATTCCATACAGTTCCATCTCGTCTTTTAGCCTTTTGTATCGCTTCTTTAACGACATCGCCAGTGTAATTCGGCTCACACTTGCTGGCATATTTCGCCACGTAACATGCAACGTCAGTTACAGAACCGCATGGTTGTATATCCATATTTCCTTCCCAAAGAGTCAGAAAATCAGGATTATAATTATTTACCAGGACTTCATCCGCCGTTCTGCGTAAGATGCAAGAACGCCCGTTATTTGCAAGAGTTTCATCATGACCCAGACACACTTTTTGATCACTGACTGGTCTGGGAAATCCGAATCGGCAAGTACAGTTGTTTCAGTCTTTGTAAAAAGTAGCAGTGTGTTTGTGCATTTGTACGCTTTCCACTATATGTCGTAATACTGCGTCGTCAGAATCCAATGAGCAAGACACAACTTTGTCAATCACATCCATGCCCTGTTTTGTAGCAAATTCAGGAACATTTTCACACCAGACCAACATATGCAAATGAGGGCTTCCTCTATTCTGAAACTATTCTGTACCAGAAATCTTTTATAGCACCACCCAAACAGTCAGGGTTATTTTTCAAATATCGTATTAGTGCATTCACTCATACCATAAATTGCCTTGCGACAATTACTGGGTAACGTTGATCAAAGACAGTCTTTCAGAGAATGTCAGGCTTTTGGCTTCGTTCGGATTACGACCAGCAGCAATAAGAAATGCTTCCAGCATATCCAACCAATTCAAGTCATTGCAAGAGAAGGTTAGAATCATGATACAGAGAATTGTACTTCATTATCCACTGCAAGGCTACTTTTAATTTATCAATATCAACTTTCAGCGTTCTTATGCGTTGTAGATTTTCCAGACTCTCCGCGACTATAACAATTCCAGCTTGACTTAATTGTAGCGGAAGCTGCTCAGCCAATTCAACGACGTCTTGCGCAAATAGAATTACTTGCCTTCTGCACCAATCTTGACTGAATCGATTGTGAACTTTGATGATTTTCAGATGAGGCACAATTCGACTGAGAAGTCTTTGCTCAATATCCGATAAATTGATCAATTCCTCAGGCACAGATGACGTTTCCATTTTATTCCAAAAGGCTTGAGGGAGAATTTTTCATTTCTTAATATTAGTTGGACATCGAGAGCAGGCTAAAACAGTCCCCAATTCCACTAGATCTGAAGGTATGATAGATGACAATTGAGTTGTATTCAGATTGCGCCGTTGTTGTGGATATAGAGTCTTCCTAATATCCGACGTGTCAAATGAACTTATTTTCTTGCTCTTTGTATTACGGGTTATTTGTAAGCGACGTTCTCTTTCTTAGGAACTCTCGTTTGCAAGCCGATTGTGAATCAAGGAGAGACGATGTTCTCGTTCTTCGAGAGTCTCGTTTGCAAGCCGATAGTGAATCAAGGAGAGACTATGTTCTCGTTCTTCGAGAGTCTTGTTTGCAAGCCGATTGTGAATCACGGAGAGACGATGTTCTCGTTCTTCGAGAGTCTCGTTTGCAGGCCGATTGTAAATCAAGGAGAGACAATGTTCTCGTTCTTCGAGAGTCTCGTTTGCAAGCCGATTGTCAATCAAGGAGAGACGATGTTCTCGTTCTTCGAGAGTCTCGTTTGCAAGCCGATAGTGAATCAAGGAGAGACTATGTTCTCGTTCTTCGAGAGTCTTGTTTGCAAGCCGATTGTGAATCACGGAGAGACGATGTTCTCGTTCTTCGAGAGTCTCGTTTGCAGGCCGATTGTGAATCAAGGAGAGACAATGTTCTCGTTCTTCGAGAGTCTCGTTTGCAAACCGATTGTCAATCAAGGAGAGACGATGTTCTCGTTCTTCGAGAGTCTCATTTGCAAGCCGATTGTGAATCAATGACAGACGATGTTGTGGATCAGTGTCTCTATTGTGAATTATTTACTTCTAAGTAGATATTATAAAAGTTTTGCATTACTTCTTTAATTATTTTGATACATAAGAATAAGTGCTTTCAAAATAATAATAAAAGTAACGCGAAACTTTCACAATATAGTTTTAACATAATCTGATTCACAATAGAGGCACTGATCCACAATAGGGTCCGTAACGGTATTATCTTGCTCAAGAATATAATTTATAAATAATATTGAAATGGGTCCAATTTCGTTAAACCTGGTACGAAATATGTGTCCCACTATCGTATATCTCTCTTAAAGTTAATAACTCGTAATCGAAAGCACTGGTTTGAAAGAAAATACTTTTAAAAAGAACGTTCAATGCAACAATATTCTTCAAATGATAGTCATCGGCTAAACTATCACATATAATTCAAATAATACTGTTACAATTGTAAATGCTGGCGCGAGCTTTTATGTATTATCCCCGACATAATCTTAATGTGCTTAGGCCATCGCCACCTAGCGGCGGTACGCAAACTACGCTATCAAACAATTACTCAAGAATAAGATTCCCGATGAAACAAAAAGAGGTGACGGTATATGTCAATTTGTAATTCGGCGCCGACTTCGAGAACATTTTGTGTTATAATATATTAAAACTTGATTTTAATAATACAAAAATAAACGTAAAATATTCCTATTTATCTCCATTTTTTAAAAATAAATTTCAATAGAACATGTCTTTTGATTATATTGCATGTGCACTTCTTTTCGAATTGGGAATATAATCTAAAATAAAAGTTATAGCTTCTTAAAGGTCCTTTGACGTCACATCTTTTCAAAAGATTTACCTATATATTTTTCAATTCTAACTTTGTATAGATTTTCTAATTTAATAAATTAACAGTTTATGCATATAAGGTCGTATTTGTTTCAATTTGTTAAAAATTTAAGTACATACAGCAAGTTAAAGTTTTCGTGACATCACCTTGATAAAGAATTTGTGTAACACATCATGTAACTTTAGAGTATATCTATTATATGTACATACAAAATATGGAAACTTTAAATGACTAGGTATAATTCATTAAATATCTATTTTTATGTAAATAGAAAAATATCATTTTAATGTTTTTCATTTCTCTACTTAATTCATAATAAAAAAACAGCTGCCAATTCACTGCACGTAGGTTCCTCAAACTAAATTAATTGTTCTAATATAAATTTTTTTGTTCTGATAAATTAATTTTAAATTGCTATATTTATTTGAATTAGGAGCTCAAAAAATGGGTGCTGATTTATCATTAATGGTTTAATTTACAATAGTTATTTCAACGGCATAGTGCGTTTCTTACACATAAGAATTGTACACGTAATTATTGTGCACAATTTAGCATTGTTCAAATATATCTATATATAATTTGACCAATGCTAAATTCTGTACAATAATTACGTGTATAATTCTTATGTGTAAGAAACGCACTGTGCCATTTCAACTAGCTGTAGACGTAATATTATTTTTATTATACATTTATATTTTTAATTTACATCTTAAGTAACATATATAAATTAAATCTGTTTTAATCAGTTTTACGTACCATTATTCATTTAAATTAATAATTTTAATTTCATACATTCCATCTTGAATTTGAATTCAACGATATCTAAAATCACATAATTAGATCGTTCATACGTATCATTTTTACTAAGATTTATAAGAAATAAAACATAATGAATACTGATATATATTATTTCATTAATCTTCAAATACCTTTTCAATCAATATTTAAAAATATCAATGGAAAAATTATAAAAGAAAACAGAAATATCACCGTTTATAAGTAATTGTATACTCTTTTAAATGCTGAATAAAGTGATCACAGAGCCCCCCTTGGCTCAGTGGGTAAGACGGTTGCCTACCAATACAAGACGCTCAAGCAGTTGAGGATTCGATTCCCGGTGAAAATTCTCGAGAATTTATTCGTCAAGTTTTTCGTCTTGTAAATATCTCCCACTACGCATTGTGCTTCGATGCAGGACGTATGTGCCCATATAGCCTCCTCAAAAGTGTCTGAGACAGTGTCTAGACCTATCTAGTAATCAGGTGATGGGTTTTATTGTAATATATCGGAGTCCCAAAAATGAGGGGACACACGGCCATTATATAGAAAGAAAGAAAGAATTAAACAATCATATTATTTTTAAATTACAAAAATAATTTACCTTATCGATTTCAGAATATCGTAAAATATCGTAAAATAAAGAAATCATTGTAAAACAATAACGGATCGATAAATCTCAAAATTTATTTTCAATTCAGAATCCGCATTAAAAAATGAAAAGAATGAGCCCTAGTTTACAAAAAATGATCACACCGTTCTCGAGATATAAACAATAAAAAGAAAATTTAAAAAAAAACATAACCTCAAATAACTTGGAATGTAAAGGTCGTTATAATCTGTGCTTCTAACAGTCTCAAGAGATAGTAAAATGCTACCTATCTGAAATGTTTCAGAAGGAATAATGACTTTTTACTTAAGTTAAACGTTCGCCAAAACAAACGATTTCTTTTACAAAATGTTTTTTTTTCTCCAAAAATAAAAAGTATAAAGGCTTGAAAATTTTACAAAATATTCTTATCCATAAGCTTAATTACTTCTATTGATTTAAAAAATGTTGTATGTTATATTTCCCAGATCATTACATATATTATAATAATGTAATAAAAATTATAATACTTATACATCGTTTAAACAATACACGACGTTTTCGTGTCTAACAGAAAAAAGAAAAAGCTTATTTAAAAGGAAGCCATAAACATTGTTTTAAAATCCTAATTTTTAAAGATGTAAACAATTTAACATTTTACAAAGATACTATACTATGGTCCTGAAGAATACATTGTTAATTAATTGTATATGAGTTTTCTTTTCTATTAAGGAGGGGATTCGCTAGATAGAGGGCATAAAACAAAAAGTTTTATGAGAGTTTATTAAGGTCCTATGATAAAACTAATATGTACTTAATAATAGTTCCAATCCACATGAAAAACAATTGTGCCATAAAAATCGTGACGTCAAAAGTGTAAATATGGTAAATTTTAAAAATATTTTGTTAAACCCCAATTTCTTTTTTATTTCTTAACAAATTTTAATGTTTTGGGTTTTATTATTTTCCTTAAACGTTTCTCTACAAATTTAACGAAAGCAAATTTCAAATAATTTATCTGTAGTAAGAAAAGGCTAATTATTTATAAGTAAACGCGTAACATTTTATAAACTATTTGCTTTCTCTAATCACAGATATATTATTTTTAAATTTTCTTTTGTTAACTTTGTAGAGAAATGTTTGAGGAAAAAAATATGCTCCGAAACATTAAAATTGGTTAAGAAATAAAAAAATATTGGGGTATAAATAAATATTTTTTTTTATGTTGACAATATTTACACTTGTGACGTTACGATTTTTTAGAAGAATTTTATTTTCGTGTAGTTTTGGACTATTATTAAATCCATATCATTAGTTTTATCATATGACCTTTATACACTGTCATACAATTTTTTTTCTGCCCTATATTTAGCGAAAGACCCCCCTTAAGGAATGTGAAATCCCGATGTCATTGATATTTTTCCGGCTTTTCACTTTTGCATTCTTTTCTTGATATTAAACATATATCACTAGAAATGTCCAGTCATGTGTCCAAAAACGGGTTAAAAATTTCACAACATTTAGTCGAATAGCTGAACATTTTACAACTCATTGGTAATGTGATTTTTATTATAATAAAGATATATGGTAAGATAGATAATGGATCTTTTAGTAATCAAAAAAAGAAATACAATGTCTATGTAAAAGAAGTAAGACTATGAAGAACATTTGACTACTTAAAATAAAGATCCATCTATCTTCTATTATTATTACTCTACAGATAGTTATAAATACATTTGAATGTTTATTTAGAAACTCCTAGTATTAAGGGGTTAAGGATGTCTAAATATGAAAATTTGAAAAAATGTATAGTCTATATTTTTTCTAAAAACAGCTTAAATGTTCAATTTTATGCTTAATTGTATTATGTACTCGTACATAACACAGAAGTTAAAAAATCATCAACAAAAAGAATTATCCAACCTAATCTATTACCTATTTATCGGTGATCTTAAAAAACTTTAACCCTTTTACCCCCTTAAGGTAGTTTTTTCATGAGAATCAACATAACAAACGAAAATGTATACAGTATTTTGTTTATGTGTTATAATATCAGAAACGTTATAATATAAATCAAGGCTACTTAGAATGACAAAAAAATTTTTGTATGAAAATTTCGATATTGCAAAATTAGATATCGCGTAAATTAGAGAATGATTTGACAAATAATCCGAATCTGTTTTATTTTGTATCCGATTTTAATTTGTTAGGTCCCATTTTGTTCCTAGAAAGATTTCAGGGGGACGTGCCCATATAAAAATTGAAAGACATCGAATAACCTGCAAAGTTAAAGCCTATTATTTATAAGTTGATACACATATTTTTGTAAGTCCGCGCGTGTATAATAAGTATAAACTATTTATATCGCTATATAAAAAGTTTCCAATTAGATAAATGTATTAACTATTTTTCCCATGTTTAATATATTAGTATAATGTATTTAAAAAATGAAAATATTCCAGAGGTGTGCTCTAAAACATTTTTTCATGATTTAGACAATAAAAAAAATAATTTTTCAGCTCATACATGTTCGCATGTTTATATATGACCATATATGAGTATATATGAATGATATTCATGCGCACTAATCATCGTTAAATGTGCAAATTTGCAAATAGCAAAAGTAGCCGTGATTAGGGTTACGGCTCAGAAATCTGAAGGTCCAAGGTTCGATCCCACCTTTTATTCACAAAAATTATCAGTACCATTTTCACATATAATCATATATGATCATATATGATTATATGTGATTGCATATGCCATAACTCGGATATGCTCACATATGATCATATATGAACCCTTCATACGTGATCATATATGAGCAGGTATGAATTTTTTTACCAAATTATCACAAGAATCGAAAATTAGCAACTACGTGATTGATGTGAAAATTTCCGATTCTAATAACAATTTAAGTATTCCGATATGTATTTTTCTGTAAATAAAGTGACCTTGAAAAGGCAATTTGATTCTATTGTGCATTTCTTTTGAGAGAAACGGAATTTTAGAATATATTTATCGGTGGGTAAAGTAGGTCTGATGCATCCCTATAAAATGAGAGAAATTATGTATAAAGAATATTGTTTTTGTATGTGATACTATTTTCTTTAAACTAGCACTTTTATAGTAACAATTAACATATTCAAATATTTGTGTTTCAGAATGTACAAACAGAAATCGTAGATTTTGCAATATAATTTGTGATTTTTGCTGTACAATATTATCCCAGCAATCTTTTTATCGCAATTCTTCACATGCTAAGTAACAATGTTATTCCTTTTGTCTTCAATTATTACGAAGCGTAATATGTTCAAGGACAACATTTTCATTGAAATCATACGAATATCGTACAATATATACGTGTATATATAATTACACTCAACTTCAATGACACCGTACTTTATTGACCATTCGCAGACATCAGCGGCGCCGGCGGAGAACTATTGGGTGACTAATAGACTGAGTCCTGTAGAGTACGAGAGCAGCTGGAGCCCACTGAATTATCTGGCGACAAAGGCGGTCGGAGCTCTCGTGCGAGTTGCGTCTTTCGTGTTCCAGTGGATGCCCGGTCTGACCAATTATATGAAGCCGCCCAAGCCGACTGTACGCTTCGCCAATAGATCAAGAGACAGTTACGGGTTCTTCGACGAAGATGCTTATTATTATAAGTGATTATTCCTATTGTAGTTGTTATTGCTTTTTTTGTTACTAAGAGATACTGATGCCTCAATAAATAACTATATTTTATACTAAAAATGATAACTTTTTTATTTATAGCTTGAGAATCACTAAAATATTTACATGTATTACAATTAGATCATAATTTTTTATTTATTTCAATATTACTTTTCATCACGTATTTAATAATTAACAAAATAGCTTTGTAGGTAATGTAAAGAAAACCGCTACCAATTATTTGGCACTTAGATTCCTCAAACCTTATAAACTGTCTGAATATGAAATTATTTATTCTATTTAATTGTAGTGAAAAATCACAATTTTTTTTCTATAAATTAAAAATTTTTCTGAATTATTTGACATTTTATTTTACATTTTTCTAAAACAAGAATTTATTAAATACATTTTTGAATCAAAAGATTAAAATAAAATCTTGCTTTAAGTTATATCCACATTCGTATAACATTAATTCTGTGATAACCCTTGTGATATAAACAAGGGTTTTGAAAAAAGTTCATTATGCACACTTATTACTTAAATGAATCTTTTTTTAAAAAATCCAAGAAAACTTTTCAGCTATAGATAAACGAAAGTTAATATTTTTGAAGCTGCTTAAACTCAATTTATGGTCTAAATGCATTCATAAACATTTTTAAAAAATTCATTATAATAATAAGTATATATATATATATATATATATATATATATATATATATATATAAAATCAATTATAGGTAATACCTTTATTATATGATTAAATACTTTTACACTAAATTTATCATAATATTTCTAATATAAAAAAAACAGAAAAACTAAAACTCAAAAATCGAAAATTAGCTAAAACAACAAACAATCCAACAAAAAATACTAACATTCGAAAAATAGTGTATTTTACTGCACTTGTTTTGTAATATATTTATAATTTAAATTTGAGAAAGTAGAAATTATAAACTTATGTTAATCCGCTGACTGCAGCTCTATGCTCCGACCGTGGAAACATTCTTTTCTCTATCTGTTTCATCAGGATTTGGTACGCAACGAAGAAATATTAAGATATAGAATGGTTAGCGTCATTATAAATAACAAAAACATAATGGCCAATATATTGGCCAAATGTAGTGAACGACCTCCGATTTTACATTTTTATTATTATTATTATTTATTAATTTTATTTATTATTTTTTGGCATAGCTACAATGGACTACAATTTATGGCAAATGGACTACAATAATGATCAACTAAGATCACAATATAAAATTTATGCCAAAGTGTTAGATAAAGTTATTATGGATGCAAAAATTAAATATGAAAAAGTCTAATCCAAAATAATTCCAACAATCCCAAAAGACTATGGGAAATTATTAACACGAAATGTGGCAAAATAAAAAAAACAAATGATACTATAAATTACATTAAAACTGGTACTGATAAAATAACTGATAAAGTTGAAATAGCTAAAACTATGAATAAATATTTTTGTGAAATAGGCCAAAAACTTAGTGAAAAGTTTGATAAACCAATTGAAACTGATCTAAAACTACCAAACATGAATGAAAATTCTATTTTTATTAAACCAACAAGTTCAGATGAAATAACTAGCATAATTAATACCCTAAAATTAAAAAATGGTGGTGTAGACAAAATAAATGCTAAAACTCTGAAAATAATCAGTAAATATATCGCGGAACCACTAAATATGTATTTAATACGTGTATTGAAAAAGCTGTTTGGACTGAAGCACTAAAAAAAGCTGAAATTGCACCTATATATAAAACTGGTGAGAAACATAATGTCTCTAACTGTAGACCTATCTCATTAATATCTAATATTGCTCAAATTTTTTAGAGGATTTTGTACAACAGGATTTTTGATTTCATAAAAAAAAAAAACATAATATCTGAACATCAATTTGGTTTTATGAAAAAAATAGGTACTAAGGATGCTTTAAATTACATAACAAATATTGTATACAGTAACCTGGATCACAGTAAACCAACAATTGTAACGTTTCTGGATTTGGCGAAAGCTTTTGATACTGTTGACCACCAAATATTACAAGATAAACTCTATTGCATAGGAATACGGGGACAGGCGCTGGATTTACTTTCAAGTTATCTTAATAATAGATATCAAACAGTAAAAATAAATGACAAAGAAAGTGATAGCAGGTTAATAAGAACAGGTGTTACACAAGGGACCATCCTAGGACCATTACTTTTTATAATATACATTAACGATATCTTGAAAGAATTTCCAGCAGAAGCAATTCTGTCGTATGCAGATGACACTGCAATTATACTACTCATTTCATTTTCAATTTAGAGTAAATATCTCTATGGAAAGTTGTTGTTCTAACCAAAAAGAACAACTGTTCATAGAGATATTTTCTTAAAATTGAAAAATGAATTAAAAAAGTGGTTCCCCGTATTTGCCAGTAACACGGGGTTTAACATCACCTTAAACAAACTGTCGTTAAATGTTGAGAAAACTGTATATATGACTTTTGGAAATTATGCTGATTGTGTACCAAAGCAAATAGATGTTAAAATAAAGGATAGAAAAATAAACAGAGTCGAGAGCTGTAAATACTTAGGAGTCATTTTCGACTATAATTTGAAGTGGGATAGGCATATATAATATATCATTAATAGAACAAAATATCTTGTTTATATTTTTTATAAAATTTCAAAATCAATGCCAACAGTAACATTGAGAATGGTATACTATGCTTTTTTTCATAGTATAATAAATTATGGAATTATAGCTTGGGGAGGGGTGTATCAAAAGAATCTAATTTTATTGCAAAATCTACAGAATAAAATTCTGAAAATAGTGAATAAGAATACTTTTGTAATACAAGATAAACCAATGAATCTTAAACAACTATTTACTTTTGAAGCACTAAGATACGAGGGTAGTTCAATAAGTCTTTAGAATAAAGTATAAAAACAATTTTTTTTGGGTAAATTTTTTTTTATTTTTCAACATAATCTCCTTGGAGCTCTATACACTTGGTCAATCGCTTTTTAAGTTTTTTTAATCCTTCAGAAAAGTGCGTTTTCGGAAGTTCCTCAAAATAAGCACTTACAGAGGCAATGACGTCTTTGTTGTCCGTAAATCTCTGTCCACCGAACCATTTTTTCAAGTTTGGAAATAAGAAAAAGTCACTGGGGGCTAAATCTGGTGAATACGGTGGGTGTTCGACCAATTCGAATTTTAGTTCTTCAATTTTAGCCATTGAAACGAAGCATGTGTGAACTCGGGCGTTGTCGTGATGAAAGAGAATTTTTTTTCTCGCCAAATGTGGTCGTTTTTTTTTAATTTCTTCTTTCAGCTGCTCTAATAATGATGCATAATACTCATCAGTAATTGTTTTACCCTTTTCCAAGTAGTCAATAAGTATAATTCCACGTGCATCCCAAAAAACTGTAGCCATAACCTTACCAGCTGACTTTACGGTCTTTGCCTTCTTTGGAGCTGGTTCGCCTGTGGAAATCCACTGTTTAAATTGTTCCTTTGTCTCAGGAGTGTAGTGGTGTATCCATGTTTCATCCACAGTCACAAATCGACGAAAAAATTCCTCAGGATTCCGACTTATGCGCGCCAAAAGAGCCTCAGAGGCGACCACTCTATTGCGTTTATTCTCAGCTGAGAGCAAACGCGGCACCCATCTTGCCGATAGCTTTTTCATGCCTAATTTTTCATGTAGAATTGAAACAACTGCACCTATAGATATCCTTGTGGCCTCAGCTAACTCACGCACTTTTAATCTTCTATCCTTCTACACCATATCGTGGATTTTATTGATGATTTCGGGAGTAGTTGCTTCTACGGGCCTTCCTGAACGTGGTTCGTCACTTATTGATGTACGACCACGCTTAAATTCATTTACCCAGTTATAAACCGTTGCTAAGGCAGGGGCAGATGTGCCATGAACTGAGTCCAATTCATTTTTTATCTCATATGGAGTTAAACCCTTTAAATGAAAATGTTTAATTACCGCTCTGAACTCGTTTTTTTCCATTTTTCTTAACAAGCAATTTTTTTTTTTTCAATTGGTTATAAAAACACGTAAACTCAGAAGATGTGGACTGTGACTGCACCATATATCTAGTCGGGAGTGGTGCTGACTGAAAACAGATGATTTGGAGCGATTCGCGCGCCATCTGTTGGTCATTCTAAAGACTTATTGAACTACCCTCGTACCACTACTCTAGTCTCAAGATTAAATACCTCAATTCTAAAAGTATTACGAGCAAAAAAAACCTAGTTATACCAAGAAATAAGAAAGAAGTCAGTAATAAGAATAGTTATACAAAAGCTATTCTAACTTTTAATAGTTTTCCAAATGATCTAAAAACCTTAGTTATTGATAAAGTATCCGATATTAATAATCTAAAAAGCTGGATAAAATCTAACTTTTATATATAAAATAATTAACACCACTGTTGCGTTATTGTGTTACTCTGTTTTACTTATATGCTAAGAAATGATTTAAGAAATGATATGGTCATAAACAAGACCTGTAGTATTAAGTTATTCGTTTCTAATTTTAATTCTTAACTATATCGATATATTTGTTATTTTTTTAATATTTTTTATATATGTCATTTTGATACCGGATCTGCGAACAGGTAACCCGTTTACCTCTGCAGAATTTATAGATATGTATATTTCTGTAAATTTTTCTGGTCTTTAAATAAATAAATAAATATAGCGCGTTTCTTATACATAAGAATTATACACGTAATTATTGTACACAATTTAGCATTGGTCAAATATATCTATATATATATTTGAGCAATGCTAAATTGTGCACAATAATTACGTGTAAAATTCTTATGTGTAAGAAATGCACTATGCCTATTTTTTATATCCGTCAAATCTTCAATTTCCGAGTCATTCCCATCGCCTATTCGTAATAGTTATTCTTCTTCCGAAGCCTTGCACTTCGCCGCATCCTTAAATATATAAATCATTTTACCTTGAGGGCGTTCACTGCATTTGTCCAACTTTTTCAATGCGGCTTATGAATTTTTTGATCGCGAAAACTTCAATTGTAGGTAGGGGAATATATTAAATAGGATTACCTCAAAAAATTCATAAATGAGCTTACAGTGATATAAATTGTACGAGTGAAACGGACAGTTATTTTCTAACCACTACGCCTGAGAAAAATATACGAAGTTTATTTTGTCATCTGTGCTAAAACCACGACATTTCCCGATTGTTTCGACATTTTTCAAATATACTATGTGATTACGATCGTTAAAGAACGCATATAATATTATTTAGATATTAATAAAGTTGATGGTCAATATATTGGCCAAAAGCAGTCAGCGGGTTAATAAATAAATGGTTGATTACAGAATATCGTAAACTAGAAAAATCATAAAACAAAAACAAGTCGATGAATCTTGAAATTTCTATTTAATTTTGAATCTTCATTCAAAAATGAAAAAAGTGAGCCCTGTTTGGTAAAAATGACCGCGTCGTTCTCGAGGTATAAGCGATAAGAAAAATATTCAAAAACTCATAACCTCAAATATCTTAGAAAGTTAAAGATCTCATAATCTGAGCAAATAGTTGGCTATGAGATATGCTCAGCAGCTCAGCATGAGACAGCTTATGAGATAGTAAAAAACTACATTTTTGAAAAGTTTCAGATAAAATGCTGCCGATTTACTCCAGTTATCGTTGGAGAGAGAAAATCGATTTTTCTACGACATTTTTTTCTGAACAAAAGTTAAAGATCAAGAATAAAAAATGTTACTGAATATTCTTTTCCATATTCCTGATCATCTCAAATTTTTTCAAACATTTTCTGTTATATATTTCATCAGAAGGGAAATTCACGTTGGAAAAGTTTGATAAGTTTATGCTCTTTCATAAATCCATTTTCGCTGGATCGATGATATTATTTCTAATGCACCAAAAAATCCGAAAAACTAAAACCCAATAATCGAAAAACTACTAAAAAAAGAAAAAAAAACATCGAAAAACAAAACAAACATATTTTTGTCTCTCCATCCTCTAAAAAAAACAAACACCATGAACCCTGATAGATTAAGTTTCACCGTGTATATGCAGATTAATGATGATCGCACAATCACACGCATACGCACACGCCACACACACACACACGCACCCACGCACGCACGCACGCACTCACACACTCGCATCCAATTTCGTACATTTTCTAAAAATAGAGTATTTTAATCACAAAGGCCTTAAAACATGTTTTTGATATGTTTTTTAAAGCTTTGTTTACTATCGCAAAGCTTCCTCTGAGGAAGTAAAATATTCCAATGTTTTGTTGAATTTGTCTCTAGTTGACGATATCTGCTTTTTCCATATCGAAATTTTGTTTAAAAAATTGTGTTTCGTCACTTGTAGTATCCTTTAATATTATATCGTTTCTCAGATTACAATTTTTTTTTTTTTTTTTTTAACGTCGCCATGTTTGTGCTCCCATGTGGTGCTAATGGACGACGGGGGTCTGCGGTGTGTTTGTAAACAAAGCACATGTAATTTTTACAGAGGTGCTTGTATCAATCGGCAGAGACTAGGATTCGAACCCGGGTCACCGGCGTGGGAATCCGACACTCTACCGACTGAGCCGCCACAGGCCCCATAATTCAGATTACAATATAAGAATACATTATTATATAAATATTTATATGTTGAGATACATGTTCACGCATGAACCTCCTTAATTTCGTTATCAATCATTAAACAAAGAGAATTTTCTAATAAACATTATAACGAAATTCGCAGTACAAAATTACCGTGAATGACTATAAAGCTGGAACACTCAAACTTTCTAGAAGTTTTTATTGATATTTACGATAAATTTGACCGTACTGAAGGATAAAATTCGCCTGCCGTAGAGTAAAATTTCCTTATACGAATCTTAGAGAAAACTAATAGAATAAAAGAACATATTAAGTTAAAGAATGAAATTGATGGTAAAATTTGTATGTAATATTTTTTAAAAATATCGACTTCCTTTCAATTGTTATAACAGTATCGTTAATTAAATAAGTGCATTTATATACATTTATATTAGAGTTAAAATGTGTACACTCTCAGTTGTTTCCTTTATCAGCTGTCTTCTTTTTCTCAAATCAGGAAAATTTTACCATTCACTGCGGTAAAATTTATAGTCTGTGCGGTAAAATTTGTAGACAATGAGGCAAATTTTATAGTAAAATATCAGTAAAAAATGCCAGAAAGTAGGCGTATCCCAGCATTATAGTTATTTATGGTAATTTTTACCCTGAATTTCATTATAATTTTTATTAGAAAATTCTCTCTGTGTACTATCCCTGGAAAAAGTAACTTCATGTAAGATCTTATATACTTATATATGATCATATATGATCATGTAAGAAAATTATTTATAAATATATATGAATATATATATTTATAAATATATATATATATATATATATATATATATATATATATATATATATATATATATATATATATATATATATATATATATATATATATGTGTGTGTGTGTGTAAATATTAATCCATGTATGAGCATAAACTAATTATGGCAACATATAAGCATGATATATGAACGTTTATGGTCATTTATGCCCATATATGGCTTTATACCATTATATATACCTATAGGGACATATCAGAAGTTTCATTTGGATGTTCGAATGGATTTATATATAGTCATATGTAAGCATGTACAGTCGTATAATAATCATATATAGTCTTATGTGGTAATACATTATTATATTGTTATGTATGGTATACCTCATTTGGCTTTTATATAATCATACATAATCATAATATATGATCATATATGGGCATATATGGGCAAATATGAAATCAATTTTGTCAATTTTCGGATTTAATTTTTTTAATAAATATGCTTATCAGAATATATCACAGCTTAGTCCCTCAGTTTGAGTGTTATCACCCGGATGATACTTCCAGAAAAGGTAACTTTATATTAGTTCAGTGCAGTTTTTTAAGTCGTATAATGAATAATCCTCCCGAATAAATATTTTAATGACAAAAAACCGTACATGAGCATATATGTTCATATATGATCAGATATGTTCATGTGTTGCCATAACTACAATTATACTAAATTTTATATACAAATTAAAATAATTAAGTATGTAAAAATGGATTCATCTAAATTCATCGAAATCTATACATAGGATACTGTGCAAGATCGTAAACAATGTTCAAGATACACGTGAAATGTAGAAAGCCAGAAAATAAATGCCTATCATTTAATAAACTAGTTGATAAATTACATTTTTAATACTTCCATCAGTATGTAATGTTAACAAACAAAGTCATTGCTTCTAGTACGTTGAGTGTCAATAAGTTATCGCTTTTTAATAAAATGCTGAGAAAGCTTGACTGCAGCATGCTTGTATGATTAATTAGTACAGAATGAAGACTTTAATTTTTTTAACTAAAATTATTTCTACAAGGATTAATGATTTCACGAAAAGTTCAGTATAAAAAGCATTTGTGTGATACATCTAATGGCAAGATATATTTTTATTGAAAATGTTCATTTCATAAATTAAATCTTTGTATTTAAATTGTCTGTAGAACTTGAAGTAAATATTTTATAATAAGAAATATATTCATTTTGGTATTTTTCTTGGAGATTCATTTGCGAATTATTGTATCTTGTTAAAAAGAACAATGGATGTTTCAACTAAATAGGACTTTTGTCGTCTTATTGGTCCATCAGAATCGTGTAGACCTTGACTTTTCTGTAAACTGCACTTTTCTTGTTTAGTTAACATGAGTTTTTTAAAGTATAACAAATAAAATAAAAACATTCTTCTAAGAATTACGGTAAAATTTGAAACTATTTTGAACTAAAGTAATATTCTTATAGACGCTGTTATTCTAGAGCGTATCTATTTGCTTTAAAAACTTGCTTCGTATATTACGTATTCATTCATATTTACTATAATATTTGATGGAACACAGCAGTACTATCTGAAATAAGTCTAAATGATTACTTGATGCCCCGAATTGATATTCGAAATTTGTTTACTCGAAAATTAGGATCTCGAATTTAATTTGAATATTATACCATTCGATTATTTGACAAACTCTTGCTATTATGTATTATATGCCTTTTCAATTTTATAAATTATTTCAAAATTTATTAAAATAATATGGTAATGTGTTTGATTTTTTATCTTATAAGTTTTGCCGTTAAAATGACAATTTTTTTAACCAAATTAAGTTATCTATATTTATCAAATTTACAAGTAGATTATATATCACGTTAAGATTTTATCTATTTTATTATATAAAAAGTACTTCAATTCGTTTTATTAATCTGCACAATTATTTAACTTAAAACACTGTATTTTCCGGCTAAAAACGACCGCTATTGAGGAATAGGAGCAGGAGAAATAAAACGTGCCAAATTAGATATTTCTTAAAAAGTAATAACGATCATCGTCATTTATTAGTTCGATTCTCTTTCTTCGCATTCGCAGAGATCTTCGCCATGCGCAACGTACGTGTGCAGCGAGCTTTATCGCAGTTATTACAAAAATACAAAGATTCTGATGAAATTACAGAGTCGGTCGATCACATAGAGAAAAACAGCGTAGTAATATATGCATGTGGGAAAGAGGAGGGGTAGAGGCGGAAATAAAAAATGACATAGCAATCTGCGCGTCTTAGTTCTTGGCAGCGGCAGACTGGTTAGCGGCGTTCTTGAGCTGGTCGTTGAGGCTCTGCGTAGCCTCGACGGCGATGTCGACGGCCTTCTTCGTGAAGCCGGCTATCTCCTCCTTGACCGTGCCGGAGTTCTGCTTGAACGCGTCGGCGATCGTGTTGGACTCCTTCACGAGGGTCTGCACGCCATCCTGGAACTGCTTCTGCAGCTGCTCGGCCGACTCCTTGGCGTTGGGCACGTTGGCGTTGATGTCCTCGACGACCTTGTTCAGCTTGCTCTTGACGTCGGTCCACAGCTTTTCCAGCTCGGGGGTCTTACTCTTGACCTGCACGCATAGACAAAACATATTTCTTTAAATTATCCTTCGAATACGATAACATCTACAATATTTTAAAATTATATTTTAAAATAAAATTAAATGATTATTAATGTAAATATGTTATGATATCGTTAATAATAACGGTGAATTTTAAAGTATTTTATATAATTAAATTATCAATTTTATATTGTTACTTTTTGAACCAAATATAGAATGAGAGAATCATTCTTATGTAATAAATTGTTGTATATTAATATTTAATAATTAAATTAATGAGAATTTATTACATATTACATAATAAACAATTATACTGTAAATAATAACCTTAGTATATTGTAATTAAAATGATTTTTTTTTAAATTCACTTTTAACTTGAATAGAACAGTTGCACGTAATTATAAAAAAAGAATTACGCAACCTATTATTTCGCGCGTATCATTAGTGAATTCTTCCATTCACTATTGTTAAAATTTGGACAAAAACGGTAGCGAAGGTCAATTATTTATCGCTCTGTTGGAAAACTTAAATCCAAGGAAAATTAAACGCGTGTCATTGCCATGAATCGTAAACAGTAAAGTAGGAAAGCCGAACTCACATCCTCAGAGACAGTGCTGATGTAGCTCTGGACATTGTTGACGAAGGTGCTGCTCTGGTTCTTGAGAGTGTTGACCACGGTCTCCTGGTCGGGGATGTTGAGCTGGGTCTTGATGCTGGCGGCGAGGTCGTTGATGTTCTTCTGGGCGTTGCTGATGAACTCGGAGAGCTGAAGGGGCTGAGTCGCCTCCTTGTCGGCCTCCTTTGGGGCAGCCCAGGCGCAGGCCAGCAGAGCCACGAAAATGATGCACTTCATGATGCGTTTGATTTTGGGGATAAATTACTATTGTTTCAGATACTGGCGCGACACGACTTCGTTAGAGGCAGGTTTCAAACTGACGTAGACGCGCTCCGTGGAGGCCCCATTTATAGGAAACGCTTATCAAGCCGCCGAGACAAAGTACCGTTTATCTTGTGCGTGTGTGCACGACTATACAGCGGCCGCAGCGTCTGCCGCTTTAACGTATTCGGCCATAAGTCGGCTACGCGCACCCCTTACACAGTTGACAACGAAAAATTCCAATGACTTTACTCACTTTCCGAGTACCTATGCCCCTTCATTGTTTATCGGATTGTCACTGAACATATTGTAAAGAATAATATTTGGTTAATTCACGCTTTAATTTATTAAATAAAAGAATTATAGTAAACTAAATTTTAATCGCAAGTTGTAATACAAGTGTGTATCTTACAGGATTTTACTAAATTACATTCTTTTTAAACACTGGTATTTATAATTATTATGATAGGAGGATTTGGGTAACATAATAACTATTGAAGGCAAAATGTATCATTTTATTAAAAAATATAAATACTATTTTGAACAAAACTTCCGAAGTGTATACAATAATAGATACAACATTTTTTGTTCATTGTATGACATGCGATAATGTACACTCTAAAGTTCCTGCAATAAATAAGGTATTGACAATGGTAATTTCATATGACGTGTAGGTTCAACATTTTGAACTTTTATAACGATTAAGTTAAAGATGTTACCAAGTATTTATAGTAAAAAACAATCAGAATGTTTACTTAATATTCAATAGCGCAAAATAAATAGAACTGCATTTAAACGATTTATGCAAAAATATATAATTTTCAAAAAATTTGTTATTAACAATTTTTTACCATATCAATACCCCAATGTTTTACGATATGTGTTTTCTTAGTATATCCGTCACCATCTATTGTCATTGCCAATACCTTATTTATTGGAGGAAATTTGCGGTGTGCACTATTCTAGGTGACGTGTGAGTGATTTATTATTAGCATACTAAGAATTTATAATCAAAAACATTTCAGAGATTGCTTTTAAAATAATTGTTTTAGAATCCAGTCATAACCTCTTAAATTAAATCTAGGCTTTCAACAACATACTTTGTGAAATAATTAAAATGGTCATTTTTTCCTGTGCTTATGTTATCCCTTTCCATATTACACCTATTTTTATTAAATTTTAAGTTTGTTAGGCCACCTTAACACCAACAAAGAGCATGAATTCAGGCATTTTTTCATGAGTATTCAGCCAGTTTAATACAATTATATTGTATAAGTCTTTAAGTTCATAATATACTTTTCGTATAACTGCGGGACAGAAGTCGTTTAATCCTCCTGTGCATTATGCTGAATATATTCGTCCAAACAGAGTTGTTTCTGTAGTCAGAAAGACAAATTTATTCGTCCTAGCATTTCTGTTCATAACTTTTGATCTATACCTGATCATAAAAGGTCAATGTCACACAAATTAAAGCTTAACGAGGTTCAGGCCATTCAGTCCCAACTACAAGTTTTTTTAATGTCGAGTATACATACGTAATATTATAACATTATTGGTTATTGCCGTAATATATAAAGACTTAGAGGGCTAGACGTAATAGAAATTTTAACGATAATTCAAGAAAAGCTCTCTCAAATGTCAAAAATAATAAACTCTTTTTATATACAAATTCTTTTTTTATATGGGTTTTTATACCGAAATAAAACCTTGTTTGCAAAATATTTGTAAAAATTGTTTTAATATTGTCTTTGTTTATAATTTAATTAACTTATAGCATATCCAAGAATTAAAGTTCAAATTGCGCAAAATTTATTTGTCAAAATAAGCACTATATTGAATGCTTTGTATATGCAGCTATTTAATTTTGATTTACAAATATTTCGAAAATAAACGGAGAGTGTTGTCAACATTGTCAATCCCTTTCATAACTTCTACAGTGCATCTTGGTACATTAACAATACATAATGCAAAATCCGTTTTCATATGTATTAAATAGTATATTGTGTACCAAGGGCGTAAAGTGAGGTTTTTTAAACCGAATGTGAAGGACTCACCTTCGGCTCGTGCTCGCTCGCCTTCGACTCGTACTGCAAACACACGAGGTAAAATAAGTCTACTAGCCCTTAGTGTACACCATATTTTTGGTGACACATGTTTGGATTTTCGTGTTTTTCGTGCCTGGAAGGCGACACTGGAGCGACTGTTTTTCGACACTCCAACCACAAACCTATTAGAATAGAACATCTAAATTTTACATGATTTTCGCCCACTCCGTTTTTTGGCCCGCTACGGACTTTTTTCGCTCGTTCCGGAATTTTTCGCCTGCTGGTCGGAAAACGGTCACTCAAGTCCCGCCTTTCATGTGCGTTTAACAATATCAAGCAAGAAAAATTCATTCAGTTTCATGTGCCTTGGTAACAAAAAATTATTTCTTTTATGAGTGGCTATGTTTATAATGAAAAAGCCAGTTATAAAATAATATAGTCATTTATTTTTAGTGCTATTCCGTAAAAATCGATTTGACTATGTTATGAAAAAGTAAATCGGCAAATATATTTTTATACTTTTAGTCAAGCTAGATAATCAAACTGAAATAAAATAAAATATTAAATTAAGGTGATGCTAAACCCTCTTGTGACTGTAAAATACGGGGAACCACTTTTTTCATTCAATATTCAATTTTGAGAAAATATCTCTCTGAAAAGTTGTTGTTTTTGAGTAGGACAATAACGTTTCATAGAGATATTTACTCAAAATTAAATATAAAATAAGAAAAGTGGTTCCTCATATTTGTCGGTGACTGGTGGCATTAGCATCACCTTAATCACATAATGCGAAGACAGAAACATTTTTTTATTTTAAGTACTTAAGGAAGGTAAACTTCATAAAATGCAATCAGTAACCAAGTTGGAGCAAATTAAAAGCCTACTAGGATTAGATATTTTATTTTAGTTATTTCATTATGATTCTTTAAGCTATCTTAGTATAGCAATATACATTTACAGACTTACTTATGTGTAATATAGTTTAATTAAAATTAAAGTGCAATAATTTTACATAATTGTAAGATGTATTCAGTTTACTTAGTAAGATTAAAGCAGGTAACAATATAGCCAAGTAAAATTAAAATTATGTTTAAATTATTTAATAGCTGACTATTTAATTTTATAAAAAAATTGTAAATTTTTATACGTAAAGGCGGAGCTAATATTGTTAACAACTCTCCGTTCTTTCACGTCGGTATCCGTTTCGTCGTCATTTGAAAGCACCTTTAAGGTTAGCGGCTTAGCGCACAAACACGGCAAGAAACTATTCATACTGTTACAACATAATGATGTGAATATATAATTTTTTCCTAATTTTTCATTTCACTTTCTATTTCGTCGCCCGCAGAGGTGCGCCTAAAAACAATGTTATAAAAAATTAAAAATTTGATAACATTATAGTCTTTAGATTTTGTAGAGTAAAATATTTATTTTAATTTATACACAGAGAAAAAATTAATAATCACTTTAATACAGAGTAAGCAGTAATATAAATACTATGACTTATAAAAAAGGAAATCTACAATTATAAAAGATGAAAGAGAGTGTTCTACATAAGAATTTGTATAAATATTTTGATATTTACGTGCAGACTTAAGATCTGTAGACGAAACTGATAAAATATTGTGCGAATTTTTAGATATAATAAATAAAATACATTGCATCCATTAAGGGGGGTGGTGGTGGGGGGGGGGGGGGGGGGACCACTGGAAGCGTCAAAATCATGCCTATTTTTACGATTTTTTTTTGAGAAAATGAATAAAGAAAGAGCAATTTTGTTTTCAGATATTTATTATACAAGCTTTGAAGAAGATTTGATAATTTTTTTATGACATTTTAATACAAAATAGCGGCGTGGCGGCTTATCTCCCGAAGCGCCTTAAAAAAAAGATGAAATCGGGTGGAAAATGTGCAAGTGATGCCGGATGACCTAGAACAAAAATTTGTATGAAATTGTGCTTATAATTTGTTTATCTCGTAGCTGTCATAGGGGTTTTGCGATTTGAAATTTTTTTTTAAATTATGAGACTTCAAAGTAAAATTTTTTTTTGCGCAAAAAAAATCGCTTCTAAACAAGCATAAAAAATTTTTTGAGCAAGATATCAAAAAACCCCTATGACAACTACGAGATAATTATGTTACAAATCAAATGAACTTGAGTTTAGGCAAATCGGTCAAAAATTGTAGCAGTAGGGCCTTCAACCGTTTTAAAAACGTGATTTTGAGAAAAACGCGTTTGAAGTTGTTTTTTTTACTTTTTGTTAAATCAAAGTAGGAAAAAAATATTTTACCTCTAATCATCTATTCCAGCTACATACTGTACGCCTTCCTCTTCACCAATGATACTTCAGACTTTATTTGTTCATTTTTTTATCTTCTGCGAGCATCTTTGGCTTCATCGCTTATACTCTTTTCGGCGTACTCGATTCTCTCGCTGTCAATCTCGAAGAAGTAATTGTAACAATTTTCGCAATTTCAAGTCCCAATGCCTCCATTATGTACATGATACTTTTGAAACCATCATTAAAGGTGCAAACTGCAATACTAGTTGTAATATCAATAACAGTTTTGCCGTTGGAGTGATGCTTCGGCGCAAAGTTCCAAACTACGCTGTTGAACGACTCGTTACTGTTCTGCGTGTAGCCGCCCAAGCAGCGCTCGAGTAAATGTCCTTTCAAAAGATCTTCATAAACTTCTTTGACTGCTTGAAAAACTTCATCTTTTATCGGTGGTTTATGAGTAAAATCTTTTAGTTCTCCAGCTGCTTTAGCCTTTTGCCACTTGCACCACGAATCAGGACCAGGTGGGCAATCTTCGTGCTGTAGTTTATTGTCGGTCGACATTTTATGCTTTAGACCAGCCCAAATCTCTTTTTTCATGGCTTTATCTGAGTCGCAATTTCTTCTTATTGCTAAACCAAAATTTATGGCCAATTCATCAATCAGTTTGTTCGTCAGCTTACCTCGTCCTCCAAGTCCTTTCTTTTTTTTTCATGTCGCGTAGTCGTGTGCCTACACGCTTTTGCACATTATCGACGCATTCCTTTTTTTTCACTTCGAGATCTGAGTAAGGATTACTGTCAGCAATACCTTTTTTTGTTTTTGACTCCATGCAGTTCTTCAGAACGCTCGAACATTTCGATCACAGAATCAACTTCCATTTTGCCGGACGATCCTTCGTGATTTTTCATGCATTCATCTTCGTGCTCCTCAAGCCAATTGTCATACTCTTCAGTGCCTTTTTTCTTCTCCCAAAGTGAGCATGATAAACAAAATTTTGATTTCACTAAAATGTCGATTACTTTACCAGTATACCATCCAATCAAAGAAACGAAACCAAACAAAGATGTAAAGCCTTTTTTCTGCCAACTACCGTCGCCCGATACTGTTAAACCTTTTTATTTTCTTTCTTTCATTTCTTCGATCTCTTGTTTTGCTGCTCGACTCATTGATTTATCTGATACCATGTTACATGCATCTGCTATGCCAGTCTGGATTTTTGAATAAAAAGATTGAAACACCGGCCGTGGTAATTCCATTATAGCGCAAAACTTTTTCAGACTGTACATGCCGAGTCCTATCAGTCTAAAGGCAAATATAATTCTTCTATTTATATCATAAGCTCTACTGTCAATCAAAGGACATGGATTTACTTCTTCTTTTTTACAATCATTTGAGCATTTCATTTGTATTTTGAAACCGAGTCCACGACACGAAATTTCAGTAAACGAAACGTCGCCGTGACACTTTTTGCAACATAAATTCTTCGATAGAAAAGCAAAAATGCCACAAATTTCAATGATGCGATAAGTAAATCCTCCATTGAAAGAGAAATCGGAATCATTCTCGGCTAGTTTTAATTTTTTTGTTGATGTATCATCGTAGCGATTTTTCGGAGGCTGTTTTCTTTTCTTATGACTACTCCGATCGTTGATTTTTCGACTGCCTTTATGACGTTCTTTTAATTTTGGCACTTCTTCCATGTTTTCACTACTAAATTAACACAAACAAAAAAGAATTTAAGTATAAAAACACCAAAACTATTTCTCCGATGGGAGAGTAACTGTGCTCGAGCATGTGCAGTTGTTTACTGAAGTCTAACGGTTTTCTAAATAGCTTGACGTCCTTAGAACGCCCTCTATAGGTAATAGAGTACGAAAAATGCTAATTACCATTAGCCAAATATACCTGGCATTATTATACGATGGTTAAAGCATATTTATACCTGCTGCGCTAGCGCGCCCGCAGCGGGTCGACATAGACAGGACTCATAAAATACTTGTATGTATTTTACGCTCCATTCATACATAGCATAGTATGAGTGAACGATATGACTTAAGGGGGACTCTGGATACTAAGTCCCTGATCTTACAGTATTTATCTTACATTATTAAAATTTTGTATATGAAAATATTTTAATACACAGTTAAAAAACATTTTTTTATTATTTTTGTTTTAATTTGATGAATGCGGTTAAAAAATTACCTTTACACCGTGAAAACATTTTTATTATTACTTATTTCCTCTATGTTTTTTTAAGTTAAGTTATTTCTTGTTATAAAGTTTCAGTGATTATTATACTTATTATGTCAACTAATGAATAAATCACTTAATTTATTTATATATTATAAAACACTACAAGTATCCAGGCGTACACGCCGAGCGCCGGGCGACCGTTCGTACACAGTTCGTGAGTGCGCAGATGGTGCGCGCGCTTAATTAATAATTAAAAAACGAGGGTTCAAAGTTAAAATATTGAAATTTTTCTTGCTAGATATTGTTAAATGCAGTTCAAAAAATGTCTAGTAATTTGCCAAAAATCTCATTTTATAATGGACTCTTTAAGCGTTTAAAATCGCTTATTTTACGTATTTTAGGATTTTCAAAAAGTCATAATTCGAAAAATAATGACTTTAGAGAAAAAGTTCATACATTTTTTGTTCCTAATAGACCAAAAAATCTAAAAAAATTGGTTCAACTAAACAATTTTTTTTTGCAATTTGTTAAAAAATTATTTGTTTAAACAATATCTGACTAAGTTACCGGCTGGCAACATGCATTTTTATGTTTAGTGGAACCTACTGAACAATATTGCACAACAAAATTCAATTTGAATAGTTTTTCACTCTCATGCGTCAATTTCAGGTATTATACATAAAATCATATTATATACTAAAATGTATGTTTATGAATGCATATAATATCATATTAATTTTATAATACTAGAAATTTTTTTATTTAATTGTACCTTGGTAGAAATGATACCCAACCGTTCGTCAAGTGTATACCAAATCGTATTGATTTGGCCAATGATTTAGTCATCGATAGGTTAAAAATCCCGCTTATTTCGTCACGGAATACCCATTGTCATTGACCAACTGAGACTTAATTTTAAAAATCACAAAAAAGTAAATTTGTCACGTATCTAAAAGTACGCGCTGGTCGTAGAAGGTATCTAGGTAGTTATGCTGGCCGATGGCGAGGTTCAGGTTGTGCGCTCCGTAGTTTTTGACGTCTAGATATACACAGTGTTTGAGGAAGGCATCTAGGTGGTTTAGCCGATGACGAGGCCCAGGTGGTGCGCACCGCAGTTTTTGGTTTTTTCGGCCAACATAACCACCAGATACTTTCTGCGATTAGTACGTACATCTAGATACCAAAAATTACGGAGCACACGACCTGGGCCTCATCATTGGCTACAATAACCACCTAGACACTTTCTGCGTTCAGTACGTACATCTACATATACCTGGACCTCATCAACAGTCACCACGTCGGCCACCTTTTTGTCTTAAACCTCTACATGAATAGTTGCAGTACTATTCCCATCTCGCTCCGATCATACCAAGCGCAACGCAGGCCAGTGCTTTATTCTGGAAACGCTCTCAGTCTAAGCGCCCATGCATCACGCATGAATTATGCTATATTCACCTAACCTCGAATGAATTTAATAGATACTTTTCTAAATAAAATCGCTTTTTACATATTTGTGTTTTTATTTATTTTTTTTATTGTTATTTTATGTTCCAAATGTTTAATTATTATACTGATAAGGGACAAAAATGAAACTATTTGTAATGGTTCATATTAACACAGTGGACCAACCGCTGGTTAACCGTTGGTCAAAATTGTCGTTATATGTAGGCCAAAAAGATTGACCAATAATTAGCAGGCAGGCCATTTTGGGCGGGTAATTTTCTACCAGGGTAGTGAAAAGTATACTTAACATTCATTTTTACCTATAATTTAATTTTACTATCGTATGTATTGTAGAATAATTTTCGATACATTTCTTTACATTACATATATATAATATTCTTTTTTGTAATTAAAAAGAATTTTTTTAAACATTGTGTACGTTGGTAGTATTTATACTACAAACGTTTTGTTTATTATTTATTTTTTAGCCTTTTTTTGGTTTAACATATTTTTAAAATAAAACGGTAAAATGAAATAGTTTTAAAAATTTGAATATCAAAAATGTGAACAAAATATTCAATTAGCTGTCCGCTATACCGGATACAATACTTTGAATTTTGAAAATCTGATTTTTGTTTCATAATAAGCATTTATTTTATTTTTGATAGGCAATATTCATGATACGGTATTTTATTTATTTATAAATGGTTTACAATGTATTTGATTTTAAGAACTGCGATTTTTTCTATCCCTCATCCCTAATTTTACCTCAGAGTATCATTTAACATTAATAAACGATCTATATATAACATGCGAAATAAATCAACATGTAGATTTTTCTGATTAAAAATGTATCTTAAACGATACTAAATTTCATTCAATTTTTTAATTATAATTAAAAAGTAAACATTAAAAATGATTAATATTATGAAGATATTTCCTAATAAAATTTTTGAAAATTAAAGTATATTCGATGTACGGTTTAATTAATTCAGTATTCTGAAATATTAGGTGCTATCAGAACAAAGATCTATACATTGACATTCCGGAAGGCGCCCTGAAGCCGAGTAGTATACACGCATTACTCGAAGAGAATGTCTACATAGACTGAAGAGCGTCGAAGCGCATAACCTAGACATGATGTTCCTTGGGGTACTAAATTTATTCTCGTGCGTGACACCTGGACCTCATCTCCGAGGTCTCCGGATGACCTAAGCACTGTACTGGAGTTTAACATGCACGTATACATCAAAAGCCTCGGAGCGCACAAGCTAAACTTGATTTTTAGTAGGCGCAACACCTGCATCCACGTCTTCTTCTAGAGCCCTGGGTGATATACACGCCGCGTTCGAAGAGAATGTCTACAATATGCACGTAGACATTAAAGCCTAAACCTAATTTTCCTTCATGAGCAAAGCTTTATCTATCAGATTATAAAATTTTAAAATTAAATTTTTAAATACACGTGCGCTTTCAACAACTAATCAAACGTCGAATAAGGCTACTGTCCCATGGCCAACACAATCCCGAAATAGCAATGCTAGCATGGCATTGACCAAACAGCAGACATACTGAAGTGGACCAATCACAGACATTCCGATAAATCTGTTTCGGTGTTTATACGTCGACAACCACCGGTCGGTCATTTTAAATTTGTTCAAATTGTTATGTAAATATAAATACGAGATACGTAAAACATTTCATACTTAAAATATTTATCACAATCAGGGGCGCCATCTTAACATTTTCTTAGGTCTGGTATTTTCGTAAACTTCCCCCTTTACTACACAGAACTTCGATACCCAACGTCCCGACTAAAAATGCGATAAGGCTAGCCGTATGTAACTATATGGCCCGGGGCAGGCGCGCCGCGCGTGACACTGATCTGGCTTGTAACGCTTTTTGGACAGGCCCGGACGTTTCGGCCGTGAGATGGCCTGACGGCCAGCCAGTCTACATAGTCCCGTGTCAGGGCCATGTTCGGCCGTGTTTATACTTGCAAAGCCTTTTGATAGAAAATATTTTATATTATTATGTGTTCAAATGATTTTTGTTAAATATAAACTTTTTTTTTATATTAAATAAATTTTATAATTTTTAAAAAATATAAATACATTTAAACATATTGTAGAAAGAAGCATTAATTAAATAGTTTTAAAATCAATTACTATTGTGCAAAATATTTTTTTTCTAATTTTAAGATTTAATCTTCTTAAGAAATATTTTTTATCTTTGGTACTACTAATCTATACTTAAGAATTAAAATATTTTCTACTACAATAGACCATAACCTAAATATAACCTAAAACAAGGAGTGTTGGAGCATTTTATAGTTTGTTCTGTGTAGCAAGAATGAACAATAAAAAAGACGATTACGTACAAAATTACGTATACAAAGGTGGCGCAAAAGAAAAAGCTATGTATTATCTTCAAATGATACCGATTCTGCACGTGAATCAAGTGAACGAAAGAAAAAAATTTGTTGTGTAGAAGAATATATCAAGTGAGCAATTACAATGTGCTGAATCTTCACATGAACTATCTGTCAAAGACAAAGTTTATTTTCACGCACTTACCGTGACATTTAATAACGCTAAAGATTGAGATGCGCTATGTGAAACAAGACGAAAAAAAATTTCTCCATAATAAGATTATGAAAATTCTTAATTCACATTTTTCTATCTAATTTGTAATGTCTTTTTATTATTTTAATACAACCCACAGTATTGTGTAATTTAATTTGAAATCTATAACTTTAATAAATAAACTACTAACCTCACTATTGTTCTGTACAATTACTAATATTAATAAATAAATAATGAAATGGTTTTTATTTATTTCTATAAGGTAGGTCTTATATCTCATAGACAAATGTTGATGTTGAGTTTGTTATTTAGAAGTAAATAGTTATGTCTAATCGATGCAATAAAACAATGATTATTAAATTTAATTCAGATTTTTTAACAATTTATATGCTTTTAATATAGCTTTGAAGTGAAATAACTTTCTCAAAATTTTATTACAATTTTCAAAATGATTATAAATGTCAGGAGTGCAGACTCAAAATTACGTTATTAGAAAAGCATATATATAAAATACGTTATTCCAATTAAACTAATAGGAAATAGCTTTTCATGATTTCTCAGATTAATTTCACTTCGTTCAAACACTTCTCATACATTTTATTTAAATTAATAAAGTTAAATAGCAGTTAAAAAGTCAGGTGGAAAGTTTCATAATAACGCTTGTTAAAACTTCTATTTTCAAAATTACATTTCTTGTTGTTTATTTATGGCTCTTTGCTAATACAGATTAGATAATTCTCATTTACCCCCTTTTATTGTACTGGTTTACTTCATTTGATGCAACAATTAAATCATTTTAGACAACTTTTATAATAACCGTGTCAGGTCCTGTTCAGTCCCTGTCATTCGCCTGGTCATTGGTTAACCTATACAAGGCCAATCATCCGGGCCACGCGAAAAAAGCGTTACAATCCTCGCAAGGGCCACATTCGACGACCTCGCCAGAACCGTGTGTGAGGTGTACGGCCACCTTGTCCTGCCCAGATGTTCGCATTAACTTTATTTCTAGTCAGGGTATAGCAAATCGAAAAAGTGGGAATCTTACAATCAATAATCGAACTCTAAAGTGCTCAAACTTTATTTACCCTACGCAAAGCAACTTGGAAATGTGAGATCTTTAATCTTCTAATTAAAATGTTAAACCTTATAAGCTCCTAAATCCACCTACCTCAAACAAAACAAGTAGCCAATATAAAACTTAAATACTAAACCGTAAGCCCTTAAGCCCACCTACTTCAACCACAGCAAATAGCCTATATAAAATTAAATACTTAACCGTAAGTCCTTGTTATTAGCATTTAAGTTTTGTATCGGCAAGTTGCTGTACGTGGGGTAGGTGAGTTTAGAGACTTACGGCTTAGCATACAAGCTTGTAAAGTTGCTATGCTTCGGGTAGCTGGGCTTGGAGCCTTACAGTCTGTATCGGCAAGTTGCTGTGCGTGGGTTAGTTGTGGTTTCTAACTCTGGTTTTCCATACCCCCAGGCTAGCAAGGTCTGGTTTCACCAGAGCTACCATACCCTACTTGACGCCCCTGATCATAATTTAAACGAGGCATACAATTAAATCATTTCAAAGCGAACATTAGTTGTGAGAATTTTGATGCTTAATGCCATTGAATTCCAGTTCCCATTTTAAACCCCTACTGTCCCATGAAGCATCTTTTCTAAATAATCCAAATTTTATTTAACTCAAGGGAATTTAGCATAAGATTGCATGAGAAAGTTACTATCAAATATATTTTCATATAAAAAAATGCATTTTGCACTAAAGTTTTACAAAAAATTGCTTTGATGTAACACCAGTTTGAAATTTTATAGAAAAAATATGCTTCATGGGACATATGGGGGTTGGAATCGGAACCGAAACGGTCCTTTGCTATTCTGGCTTTGTTATTCCGGATTTGTGTAGTATGTAATTATTAGGAATTATAAACGAACTGTTTTAGAATTATAATTTCAAATTTCAATAAGAGTTATTAATAATTCTTTATGTATTCATACGTATTACATAAATATATACTTTCTATTTTTTACGAACACTCAAAACATTTATTATGAATTATAAATGGATTATATAGTAAGCAATTCAATTTTTACCATCTTGTGTATCTACAATAGGGGTTTCTCATCTGATTTTACTGACAATGGCTCATAGGAGAGTCTCCCAGAGCCAAAGTATACAAAAACTATTGTACATTCTTTTTTGAAAAAATAATTTTAATTTAAACATTTTTTATTTCATACATTGTTCCTTGTTTCAATTTTGTCTCATTTAGATAGGCATATTCGCAATATCTTCTGCGGTGAGGAAATATTGTAAATAAGACATTATACCTATCCGTTCAGGGAGATTGAATCATTCCATTATCTGTTAAATGAGAATTGGGCTCGTAGCGATCACTCAGTTCATTATTTCAATATAAATGGACAATTTTTGCGTTCATTTGACCTCGGGAACCGATGAAAACTAAGATTTCAATTCTTGTTTGCTCTGCTCTCACAACCCCTCTCTACACAATAATCACTTTTGGAGTTTTTCTTGCGTGGTACAACTCTCCGACCTCCATAATAATTATTTTATTAATAAAAATCACAAATTATATGCAAATCCCTATGTTAATCAATGCAAAGTTTGGTATTCTACTAGTATCATATGCGTGTATATATGCGTAGCACCATATCTCGAGTAATCCACGGTTAAATTTAATATTTCAGGCCTCAATCTTTTTGTTTTTTTAAGATAGGCGACTTAAAAATATTTTTTTTTGTTTTTCGATGCATTTTAATTTTTTTATGGATTTATCAATTTTTGAGATTTAGTTTTTGGTTTTTTTAATACTTTAAAAATAATATCATTGATTTAGTGATAATGTATTTGAAAGAGCTTAAAATTACCTATCTTTTCCGACCGGAAATTTTCTTAATGACGATTCGGAATTAAAAAGAAATTTTATGATTCATTGACTCGTTTCTGTTTTCTAACGATTTTTCTATTTTAGGTTATTCTGCAATTAATGAGGTCCATTAATTTAGTATGTAGAAATAATATGATCGCTTCAGAGTTAGTGCATTTGAAAGAGAATAAAATTATCTATCTTGCCAACACGAAATTTTTTAAAAGATATTTTCCATCTTTGTTATACACGAAAATATCATTTTTCTTAAACATATGATGAAAAATCTTTATAAATAAATTAAGATGGAAAAGGTTTCTACTATCTCTTGGCAGTCTTGGCTGAGCTCTTTGTCCAGAACTTGACCGTTATTTTTCAAGATATTCGAGGTTATATTTTTTCTATTAATTTTGTATTGCCTATTTCTTGGGTATTACACGGTAATTTTTTACGATACGCTCATTTTTTTTATTTTTTGATGAAATTAAATATTTTTTTTAGATTCATCGACTCGTTTTTGTTTTATAATGATTTTTTTTAATTTGGTCGTTTATTTCTTAGGTATTAAGCGGTAATTTTTATCTATTCAAAGCTCATTCTTTTCTTGATATCAATTTTAAAGACCAAGATCATTTTTTCGAGTAACATACGCCCGCCGCGACTCTTTTATAACAACAATAATTGTAATTGTATAAAAGCCATTGACGCCTTTTCGGTGCACATTTCCCATACCTAGTCGCGCACGCTCAGCAAATTTTTCGACGCTTCTTAATAAACTTGCGTAGGTAGCACATAGGTATAGTTATAACCTACCGCGTACAAATCGTAACAAAAGAGAGATAACTAAGTTAACTTATAAGAACAAAGAATTTTATATTGGGATAATTAATTTACTTTTAGGAAGCTAAGTGCCCATTAATTGGCCGCGGTTTTTGGAAAGTAAAACATATTTATTAGAAGATCGATTCTAGCATTATATAAGCTAGTCAAACAAATATTAACACTATTGAAATATCAGCAGAATTTATACATTTACAAAATTCGAATACATTTTTTGAAATGTTTAAGTAGGCATGAATTAGTTTGAGAGAAACTTAGAGCTATAGAAAGAAGATTTTTCCTTTCAGTGCGCAAATCATCACAATCTCGCAGAGGTCAATGAAGGCCATCTTGTAGCCGAATTTATCAGTTCTGGACTTCTAGGCGTCTGCCTTTTCAGTCACATCATTTCATGGATTAAAATTACGTTTATTCATCGTTTATTTTTCTAACGTAGATTATTGTTATGCTACACAGTTCGATATATTGTCCAATAAGTTTATATAATATAATAATTTGAAAAAAAATTACTTGCAAATATAAATATTTTGCTTTTAACTAATGTATAAAATATATGTAGCAGAATAAATGAAAAACGTAGTAATTTTAATTCTAACAAATAATATCGTAAATTTATACTTTTCTCGTTATTTCTTTAAAATTATTTAAAATTAAGAGTAATATTAACCTTCTCGATCACGGTCGATACGGAATTAAATATTGTTTTTTTTTTATTAGTTGAAAGTAAATACGTACATGTTCCAACTAGAATTTTGAGGTAAAGCTTGGCTGATAGCCTTTCATAAACAGGTACTAGAAAAAGTAAATAGTAATTTATATAATACATACAAAGAAAAATATAAATTTCGACATTTCGTGAGAGTATGCCGTTCTTTGAACATCTAATTTATGTATTCAATTACCAGAACATACATTAAACAGGATAGTATATTTTTATGAAGATATAAAAAAAAATTTAGTTACAAAAATAACTGCTGTCAATTCATTGGAACAATATGAAATTATTTGTTCTGATATACTATTTTAAATTACTATATTACATTCTAATTGATAGTTCAAAAAATGTGTGCTTTTTATCGTTTTTCAAGATATTTATCTTATTAAAATTACACATTTCATTTAAATTATTGGAAAATTTATAATTATTGGACAAAGTAAGTTTATCTCTTATTTTTTAAGCAGTTAGGATTTAGTTAGTTTAAAAGAATGTTTTCTGTATATTTAATATATATAAATTGTTGATATTTATAGTATTGTATCATAAACTCTCATTTTTAATTTAAAATTTATTGTTTGTAATACGCACGATTTGAAAAAATAGATAATATTTATTAAAGTTAATTTACAACCTGTTAAAAAATAATGTTATATAAATATTTTAAATAATCAACAAATATTTCATTTACTGAATATTGGAGTTGACACTGTCATTCGCATATTTTACAAATTAATCGTTAAATCCATAAGAAGAATATAATGAGTTAGAAATATTAAAAAAACATTGCATGTATACTATTCTAAAACGTAAAAATCGATAAACCGATAATGAAATAAAAATACATCGAAAAGAAAAATTATTCTTGACGCCACTACCTTAAGAAAAAAAGAAATAAAACAAGTACTGAAACATTAATTTTGACGTAAATATTCAGAGTAATACACATCCGCATCCATGCACACACACACATACACAAACACATACATACATACACATACACATAACACACACACACACTCAAACACATATAAATACACACAAATACACATACATCTATACAGACATTTTCTAAAAATAGTGTATTTTGATTCCTAATGTCTGAAATCATGTATCTATAATGATTTTAACATAAATTATTTTACCATCACAAAGTTTCCTACATGTTTTGTGACATAAGGAATCAAAATACACTATTTTTAGAAAATATCCATATGGATGTGAGTGTGTATGTGGGTGTGTGTGTTTGTGTGCGTGCGTGCGTGCGTGTGTGTGCGTGCGTGTGCGGGTGTGTGTGTATGTATGTATACATCGATATCTCGAATAATCCACGGTAAAATGTAATATTCAAGGGCTCATTTTGTTTGCATTTTGTTTACATGAAAGGGCATAAAAACTAATTTTTAGTTTTTCGGATTAATTTTTGTTTTCTTAGCGGTTATTCGATTTTTTGGTTTTAGGTTTTCGTTTTTTTTCGTACGTTAGAAATAATATCATCGACCCAGTATAAATGAATTTGAAAGAACATAAAATTTCCTATCTTTTATTACCCAACATTTTGGATAAGGTGCAGAAGTATCTCTTTCTTTTGTTATACACGGAAACGTCATTATTTGTTTGAACGGTTATTTCTCTGAAATATATGTTGGAAAATTTTTTAAAAAATTGATGTGAGTAGGACAATGGAGAAAATTATTCTGTAAAATTTTATTTTTTTATACCTGAGAAAAAAATCATTTTGTAAAAAAAATCCACTTTCTATGGCAAACGATATCTTGAGTAAAACGGCATTATTCTATCTGCCAATTTCCAAAAAGGTAGCTTTTTAGTCTCTCTTGGCTAAGTCATTTGCCCAGGCCATGATGACTTATATTTTGAAATATATTCGAGGTTTTTTTTTTAATTTTGATTAAAGTATTAAATAGAATAAATAATTTCATATTGGAACAATTTATAAAGTTTAAAGACGCTAAGTGCCAATGAATTGTCATCTAATTCATTGGCATTTAGCTTTCTCAAACTAAATTAATAGTTCTAATATAAAACTTATTATTCTAATAAATTAATTTTAAATTGCTATATCTCTTTTTAATTAGAATCTCAAAAAATGTGTGCTGATTTATCATACTTGGTTTATCAAAAGATAATTTTTATTAAAAGTACACATTTAGTTTAAATTACATTTTTCCACGACTCCTTCGAGATACTGTTGTAGGCTCATTGGGTTTATAATTATTAAAAATTTTCTTTATTAAAGAGGAAGCTTTGTGTTCTTTTTTTCATTGTGATTTAAATTTACTTTATGTTTAATTTTTTAAAATTCTTTTTATTTTCAATTTTTCATAAAAATACGAAATTAAAAATAAATGTATATAAACTTAAATAGCCGATGGCTCGGGTGGTAATTTACACGTGCTATGGACGTACCAATTCTTTACCTCCCTAGGTGTGTAATATACTATTAATTGATTTCTCGTTAACCACATTGAGAACCGATTCTGTAATTTTACACAAAGGTTTGTGAAGGTCGAAAGTAACATATATAAAAAATGCAGCTACTCTAGCCACAGAGACGATTTCAGCTCTTTGTTGACTGGACTACGTGAATGTTGAGAGTAATCTTCATCCACATTAGTCCACGCACACACACACACACGCACGTATGAACGCACGCACGCACACATACACACATGCACGCACGTATGAACGCACGCACGCACACATACACACACGCACATCTATACAGACTTTTTCTAAAAATAATGTATTTTTACTCCTAATGCCTCAAAACATGCTTCTAACATGTTTTTAGCAGAACTTTTTTTTACCATCACAAAGCTTCCTCTATGGGGAAGCAAAATCTTTGGAGGCCTTTGATAAAAATGAATTCCCTTGCAGCAGTTTATATTTGAATCAATAAATAATGGTCTTTTATCAATAAGTTAAATACTGACTAGCTAATTCAACAAGTTCTTTTGGAAAGTAAGTAGTTAAGTAGTCAAGGTAAATAGGTAGGTAAGTAGTCAGTATTTAACTTATTAACCAATTAGTTAAATACTGTCTAGCTAATTCAACAAGTTTTTTTGAAAATAAAGTTATTATAAACTATTTCAGGTGTAACTTGTCCAATTTCTTTATGTAAAGAAAACGCAAAAGAATAGATCCAAAAATATGCGGCGACCTATCAAAAATATTTTTTCCATCACCATCCTTAAAAAATAATTTGTACGATTTAATCTTTTAAAGTCACTGTCAAGTTCGCTAAAGAAGAAAATCAGCGTTTTATACTTTGATAAAGAATGAAATGCTATTTTTATTCTTTCTAACGTCAATTTTTATTCTTTTAGGTTTAGAGTGTGCGCTTCATTTTACAAGAATTACATGGAGAGCGCCGGTAAAATTCCTGGTGGCTCATTGAAAACATTCTGTCGATCTGCATCATGCAGTTTGTCCAGGTAAAACCAGGATACATCGCAAGAAAAATGCAGGAATTCATCGCGGGACTAATATCCCACGGAATAAGTCCCTTGATTTATCTCTCAGATATCTTTATAATTTCAGATAATTAACTCGCTCAATGTATCTATAAATAAATAACAAAATCTTAAAGTCAAATATATTGAACGAATGCAGCAAATTGTCTCCAGATTTTACGTTATTAATAATAATGAAGTTATGGTACAAAAACATCATAATTTTTAGAAAATACTTTAAATTTTTTTTTGTTAATATGAAATCTTGAAAACAATTGCTATTGGAATGTATACAAAGTTTATATTTTAATTTACGCCGTGTTTATGTTATTTTTCATGTGCTTAGACGTTATTCAAAAATGATTTATGTGATTACAGTCAATAAAATATGCATATATAATTATTTAAATATTAATAAAGTCGGCGTCGAATATATTGGACAAATATATTAGGGGGCTAATTTATTCAATTTTTACTTTTTTCACTTCAAATTTAGTTTCGTGTATATTCTTTTAGTAGACATTTTACAAATCTGTAACTCACAACGGGGAATCACGGTGTTTGGGTCACGGATTTTAATGAACTTTAGGAATCGTTTTCTGATCTCTAAAAATGAAGCCCAATACTCGTAGCTTTATCAAATGAGCCTTTGTGTGGTAAATACGGCAACTTTCATTAACGTAGATAGTATAACTATATATCGTATTTCTAGCATTGCCCATATGAGCGATGCTAATGTTTTTTGGCTCTATCTCAGATTTAAAGACCTATTGGATAAAACTACGGGCACTGTGCTTCATTTTTAGGTTCCAAAAGTTGATCCCGAAAGTTTTATCAAAATCCAAGACTCGAACTCCGCGGTCTCCCTTTATCAGTTAGAACAGAAAGTAATCTGAATGTACAGAGAGTGAACAAAAATCCGGGTTATCAATGATTTTTTTTTTTCAGATATCTGAAACAACATAGGAAAAAGCTTTTAAAAGAAATTCCAGTTTTCACAAAGATAAGGGAGAGTTACTTCCATGGAGTCTCTCAATCAGACACGCTAAGTTGCATTATTGGGTGAGTGTTGTTAGAACTTTGAATCGAATCTGTTATCTTATACAGCCAGCTTCCGAGCCTTGACTGATGACGGTCATTCCAAGTGACAAACATTTTTTATTTTAAATTATATTTTTATCATTATAAATATAAGATTATCACACTTAATGCCATTATGCAATAATACTGTAACATATGTAAACTTAAACACTTTCTTAAAATGTATTTCTTTCAACGAATCCCTGCAAATTTTGCTTAACAACTAGTCGTAGGAATAGGCATTATGATTTATACAAGAATAAATAAAATAAGAATGTTTTATTTTGGAAAGATCTGGCTTTTATTGGACTTTGATACAAGCGTATTATTGGAAATCAGCGTCGCATTCTAAAAGTATAAAAATACAAAATGAAGAATACTCGTGAACTTATTTAACATTCCAATTGAAAGTTTAAAATGACAAACACATAGTACATAACATTTACAAAACATGAACTCATTTCTTTCCCTTTCACGAGTAAAACTTATCTACGTCTCTCAGCTATATTCACACAGAAAAATTATCTTAATGTGCGAGTCCAGTAAACAAGAAAAGAAGAAAAGTAAGTAGGCTCTCGATAGTTGGGATTTTAAGCAGCGAGTTTCTCGTCGCTCTTGGGAATAATCTTTCCAGCCTCCTCGCTTATTTTCTTGCCGACGGTGTCAAAGAACTCTTGTCCCTTAACCAGCAGCTCATCCAATTTTGGCTTTGCATCATTGAAGGCCTTGCTGATGCTGTCGCCGGCCGACTTCAATGCCTCCTCGATCGAATTTTGTGTCGTAACTTCCTGGACTGGGGCAGAGTTAGCCTAATTTGAACAGAAAGAATGGAAATTAGTTGATTGCGATTGTAATCAAGGATGAAAACTGGGAATATATCATTCGTAATCTATAAATGTATAGCATTTTTGATAGTATAATGAAATATATTAGCAAAGGAAAGTAACCCGTTTAAAAAATACGTTCAAGTTGAATGTGATTTCGAACGCTCAACTAAAATTTAGTGTATTAATAGAACTGTACAATATTCAGGGAACGTTGCACGAGTGTTGGTGCTAGTGAAAATAATACTCGCACCTGCTATGTTTGTTAATTTAACATGGGAGACTATGTATGTATTGAAAATGGTCGACAGGAGTTTACATTTGTATACACCTCCAAAGGCTGCGTGATAAGTTTTAATTCTCAAATATTTTTTGCTTAATTTTTGAATTATTTATAATTAAAAATAACTATATAATTAAAATTGAATATTTTCTTATTATTTAATGTCATACTACTATATGAATAGAACTCATCAATATTAAATAACGCATTTCAAGAGATTTTCATATGTCTTCAACGTGACGTAATTTGTGTATTTTTTTTACGCCCTTGGTACGAAAAGGGCCATTTCTCTATTATAAAGACAGTTAAAATAAAAATTTAATTACAATTCAAATAATTTTATTATGATCATAACATTTACGTTAATATTTAATTTAAATTATCAAAATAATTAATAATAAATAATAAAAAACATGGATAATCATCTTTCATTTTAAAATACGATAAACGAATCACGTGTTTGTATTACAAAACGTGCACTGGCAGCACTACTTTTTGTTGAGTTTACGCAATGATATACACGATGACAAAAATGTGTGTTATTTCATCAGGAAAAATTTTAAATTATATCAATAGTGTTAATAATAAACATATTCGTTGTCTGAAGTTTGTAAGATATAGATTATATATCGAGAGACAAAATTACAGACATTAAACTGTTGTATTTTTTAACTATAAAAATTTAACAATTTAAGTTCATAAAATAAAATTAAGATATTTCGAGCGTGCCTGATGAAAGTGGTGAGAAATAGCCATTTCTACTCTATTTAGTGTGCTATATGACTCGGATTGCACAATTTCCTAATCAATCCACATGCATAAAAAGACCCAATCATGTCTCTATTAAAAAAGATATAGTGTGCAATGCGGGTGGGGTGATGGGGGGGGGTCTACCTCGGGTGATGTTTGCAGTACCCTGAGTTTAAAGAATTATTATTAGTAATATAACCATACGTAATCATAAATAGGGGAGACTGGGGTATAACGGTCCACTAAAATGAAATGTGCTCTAAACAACGTAAAAAAATGTTATAATTCTAAGAAAAAAATTTTTTTTTCTTTCGGTTCTTTGCTATACAAAGAACATTTTCCTCCGTTACTGCTGAAAGTAATATAATAGAAAAGTCTTGAATAAATATTATCCAAATACATCGAAAATCACGATGTTCAAAATCATTGGGGTACAATGGAATGATACGTTGTTATTACCAGGGTGGTACATAGAGCACATTGTGAGTATCTCACAAATTCTGAATCATAATTGGTCAAATTTAAATCAACCAATCATGGCTTAGCGTTTGTGGTTAGGTCTGGCTAAAAATCTGCCGATAACAAGTCGACGTCCCGTACGAAGATTAGCACATTTTAGGTTTCTCGAAACATACTAGTTCTTGTCAGGAATCTCTTACAAAAATTAGAAATTTTCAGAATTTTAGACAAAAACTATCAGAAAATCTAAAAAGTGCTAGTTTTTTGTAAAAGTAGTCTGAAAAGAACTAGGTGTTTTTGAGATATTTGAAATGTGCTTGGCTTTCTTAAGAGGGAACTCCACTGATATTTGACCAAAAAGTTGAAAAATCATTTATTACATATTTTTTATGCTAATAGTTTATAGTACATCAGACTCCATGTAAACGCACCCTTATAGATATTTGGAGCTATTAAAATCTCTCGTAATCCCCAGGTAACATATAGTGAAATATCCTCGTCATGTTCAAAGTTATATTTACCGTGGGTATATATATATCTATATACTTGTATATGATTTTTACGTATAACGATATATAATCATTTACAACTATTATATATTATATGATTAAATGGCGCACCAGCGCATGCGGAAAGTATGCTTGAATACAAAATCATTTGTACTCGGGACTCGTCTTCGTCTCGAGCGCCTTCGGTCACAACTCGTGATGCTGATATCATCTCACCCACAGTAGAAATAGTCAATCCTCCCCTCCACCCCCTTGTTGCACAATATACTAAAATTTTCCTAACCATGAATTATAATTAAATCTTGCTTTCTTATTATACGTATTATAGATTTTGTAATACATGATGTAGCAAATACAATCATTATAACATACTGTTCGTTATTTATGTATTAATTTACAGCGCTTCGATACATATAGAGAAAAAATATTACAGTTTTCTGACATTAGATATTTTTACATTCCATGGAACAAAGTTTCGGTTTCGGTTGTGAAATTTAAAAATTTTGAAATAATTTGTAAGTACTGAAGTAAGACATTGCATTATAATCTATATCAAATGTTTTTTATTATATTGTACTAGGAAATTACAGTAAGTTTATATATTTTTAAGATTGTGCACTCTATAGAATCATAGTTATTCCTTTTTCGTAACAATATGTTTATTTAATTACATTTGCAGTTGAAATTTTTAAATAAAGTATTTATTAAACAACACTTTCCCAGAAAAACGAAGATTCTGTGAAGAAAATTACATAAAGCAAATCTTAAAGGAATAAGATAGAATCTGTAGTCAGTATTTCAGAATTTAATAAGCGTGTGATCCTGTGATTGTTGTTATACGTTAACGTATTCACATAAAACAATGGATTATAAAACCCTTATTTGCATAGTCCTCTTCAATTAATAGTAGATTATAAAAAGATTTTTTTGATATTTATTTTTTAAGGTGGCTCTACAATAATTTTTTTTTGTTTCTTGAAATAGTTAGTTAAACTTTTCCTTAAGGCCAGAGTACACTTGAAGGGGTAAACAAATCAACTTTTTCTTCAAAAAAGTGTTCTTCAAAGCTCACTTTATACGTTGTAAAGCTCTAAATTGCATTTTAAAGCATCCTATAAGTTTTTTGAATATTTTGATAGTATTTAATTACATTGGCTTATATGCAATTTGCGATCTTTAAAGTCGTTTTTCTTAGCACTTCATTATTTTAGGTCTTAAAAATGCTCCTTGTACAAATGTGCTCGGTGAAATGATTGGAAACTTCACAGGATTATTGTTTTTTATATTATAAACACATTGTCAGAGCGATTTCTTATATAACTCCCGTATACAAATTTTACCTACATAAATAAGTAAGCAATACATAATTATATTTCATAAGTTCGTGTGGAAAATGTGTATACGAGGGTTATATGAAAAATTGCTCTGACAATGTGTTTATGATATAAAAACAATAATCCTGTGAAGTTTCAAATCATTTCACCGGACAAATTTGTACAAGGAGCATTTTAACGTATAATGTGAGCTTCAAGGAATACTTTGTTCAAGAAAAAAAGTTGATTTTTTGACCCCTTCAGGTGTACTATAGCCTTAACTAAAACAAATATTATTATAATATAGCCTTAACTAAAACAAATATTATTATAATATACTTTACATTTATAAGCTAGAAATTCCATAGTTCAGTCCAAACTAGCTATTTATTGCAATTTAACATTATCTTGTCTAATTTAGAATTTTTACTGCAAAAATTAGATATTGTCGTTTTTAGTTTGCGAGGTTAAAAGAAATATACTTTTTTTCAAGAAATTGTTATTTATATGTATAAATATAATAAATTTTGGTAAGACTGTATTCAATTATTATTATACACTGAGGAGGAGAGTCCACAACTTGCGGGAGGCGGTTTTCGATGAGGATTCAGGAAGTGGTTTTTGGTACCTAGAAATGATGCGTAGCATCCGTAAATTTTGTTGTGCGTTTTTTAAAACATGAAATATTAAAGTTAATTTAGTATTATTTAATTAATTTGAGATCATTACTACTATTAATTAGTTAATAATAGTAATTAATTAAATTAATTGTTAATTTATTAAATAAATTATTACTATAAATTACTATTATTATTACTTAGTATTCATATTTACTATTAAATTACTTTATTAGTACTTAACAATTAACATAAAGTAATCAAAATAGGTATGTCATATTTTAAAAGTATATTTCTTTCTTTTACTTTAAATTGGTTTTATATATGGATAATTTGCCTAACAGTGGAAGTTTACAAAGTTTACTTATATGTTACCTCGTATGTTACCGACCATCAAAAAGCTGGTAAAAGATATAGCTGCTATTTTATTGTAGAAGTACGGGTCTTACAAAGATACGGTTTACTTATATAACGTTCAGTAAAAAACCAATGGACAAAAGGAATATCTAAAAGAAAATTTTGTGTGTATTTTCTCAAAGATATCTATACTAAACATTATGAGTAGAACGGAGTTATTTCTACATGTTACCATTGTTTTTAAGATTTAAAGGCGTATCTTTTACAGGCAAAGCTCTATTGGTGAAAATCATGAATTGGTTATAAAAAAACATAATTCACTATGCTTTGCATTATCCTGACGTGCATAACTTACCTGTACAAGGCAAACGACGAAGATGACGAAGAGAGCGATCAGCAAGTAACGCGCCATTCTGCAGAGTGAGATAGATTCGGGGATACGAGTATTTTCTGGAAGGTCTTGGATGCCTTAGTTGCGACAGCTACGATAGATCGTGGTGAACTGAGCTTCGACGAGCTGAGCAGCGCTTAGTCGTAATATCAGCGATAAAGCGGAGATACGTTATGGCCACGAGGTCGGAGGTCGAGCGGAGGCTAGCTTGAGGCGTTCTCGGTCGCTTCGAACGCTGTCTGGCACGTATACGCGCGTGCTCGCGCTCATAACAGATTCGACGTAATTGCTCCTTTTGGTGAATTTGCTCCTTCGATTCGTTTAATTTACGGTCTGATTATGTACACTTGACGTGGATATATTCTGATCGAATGTTTTGAAATCGTGCCACCTTATTAGTTAATTTCTGTGAATCGGACAATACCATTGTTAAATTTTAAAAATATTCGATCAGAATATATCCACGTCTCGAGTGTACAACCTACTTAAGTAAGTTTATTAAGAGCAAAGCGATCTGTATGAGGGAGAGGTAGTAAAAGTGTAAATAGAAAACACTATAATTATTTCGAATACTGCGATATTTCGTCGACCTGGTTTGTCGACATCTTCAGGTTGTCTATTAAAAATAGAGGTATATCTACAACTAGGTACAAATTTTTTTATACAACGTCTCAGTTTTTTTGTAATTTACTGTGACAATATTTATTAGTTGTTTTTGTGTTCTTGTTTTTAAATAAACAGCCTGTAGAGGGTTGACGAAACGTCGCAGTATTTGAAATAATTATATAGTGTTTTTTATTTACATTATTACTAGCTCGCCCTCATACAGATTGCTTTGCTCTTAATAAATTGACAATAGTGAAGGGTGCTTCTACACATGTTCCTACTTAAGTTAGGTTCGAAGGGTCTAAAACCTTCTTTTAATTCGTAAAAAAAATTTTATTAGGAATTGAAGTATTTTTACCGGGTTTTAATTATTTGTTATATATTTTTAGTTGAATAATTTTTCTTAGATAAAATGCCTTTCCACAATTTTAAATTATGATTATATAAATATATATATACTTATCAAAATATATTTATAATGAGTAACGTCTTGTTAACAATTTGACCAATAGGGAAGAGTGCACAATTTATTATATATCACACAAATTTGGAGATGTTTAAAATGTCTTTTAAATTATCAAATAAACTGTATAACGATATAAAAAAATATCGCTGATTTGGCGGAACTAACATGGTATCTTCTATGTTTATGTACAAGAGATATCATGTCTTTAGTGGAAATGATAAAATGTAAGAAAATGTGAGAAAATGCAGTAAATGAGTGTTTCAGTAAGATACAAAAATGAACATTTCTCCAATGAGCAAAGAACTCAGTCAAGAGATAGTGATAAGCTACCTTTTTGGAAAGATTCAAATAATATTCTGCTAATTTACTCTAGTAAACGTTGGAAATAAATACTTGGTTTTATTTTCAATAAATGATTTTTCTCTCGAAAAATGAAAAGGGTAAAACTTGAGAATTTTACTGAATATTCGTCTCCATGTTGCTAAACACCTCAATTTTTTTTCTATCATATATCATCGCTAAAACAAAAAATCACATTTCCGTGTATGACGAAACAAGAGAAATAGCTTATCAAAAAATTTGGTTTGGAAATAGTATATTGTGCAACAAGGGGAGAAAATGATATTTTCCTGTTGAAAAACCCTTTCTCCCTCTGTTACACACCGTATTTCTTTTAACAAGTTCATGTAAGACCTCTTTTGTGCATGTGAATCCAATGGAGACTGGAGAATTCCGAGTGTCTATGCGTAATGGGCAGAAAATATTTTCTCCCCTGTGCGAGAATAGTACATTGTGCAACTAGGGTGGAAAATTGACTTTTTCTAAGCGAGAAAAAAAGAACAATATAGAACAATTTCAGTTTCATAGAACAATTGCAGCATGTGTGCCGAAAAATTATTCGAATGCCATTATTTTTTATTTTATTTTAATTAAATATATAATTACACCTTTTTTCAGTTAAGTGTTCGTATTATAATATTAATGTATTTATTACAATTGCGACGATTCAATATTGCTCATAGTATAAATTTAAAATAGTTTATGCCCATTTGAACGAAAATGGCAATTTTTTCCCCAGAAAAGCAAGACTAAAATTACACTTTTTGCCCGCAAAAATGATTAGCAGGAAAAAAGTGACTTCACTAGAAACTAGTCCAAATTCCTTTATTTCATCAAGTTCTACCAATAACCCTGATGTTCGATTGTCATTTAACAGCCCATTAGTCCCGCTTTCCAAGTCAAAAAGTAGCCACAGTTGAGATGGGCATAAAGTACTATATGTAACTCGAGAAAAAAGTCGATATTTCCCTCGGGTGATACTGCCCTCGCTTCGCTTCGCTTCGCTTCGCTCGCTCGGGCAGTAAACTCGTCCCTTGTTACATAATGTATTATTTTTCTCGAGTTATATATAGTACTTTATGCCCATCTCAACTGTGGCCACTTTTTAACTTGAAAAGCGGGAATAATGGACTGTTAAAAGATAATATTGTTAAAAGACAATCGAACATCAGGGTTATTGGTAGAACTTGATGAAATAAAGGAATTTGGACTAGTTTCTAGTGAAGTCACTCTTTTCCTGTTAATCATTTTTTCGGGCAAAAAGTGTAATTTTAGTCTTGCTATTCAGGGCAAAGAGTGGCCATTATTTATGAGATGGGCATAAAACTAATAATATACACGTGTTCACCATCTATTTATATGATACATTTTCATGTTAAAAGGATTGATTTTTTTGAAAACAGAAAAATTGAACAATTTTCTGAGTTAACAACTGAGTTGTCAGAAACTCGGTTTTTTCAACTCGGTTGATGTACGGAAATAGATAAAGCCATACAAGTTTTTAAATCTGCTATACTTATACGCCCTATATATATTTACATAAACGTTGCGATGAAAGCAAGCCTTGTTGTACACACAACTATATATTTACTACAGAGGTATTGTCTTCATTGTGTTACTATCAATTGGGAAGCAAGACAGATTTTCACGCGTCTGATTCTTGTCACAGTACACGTTTTTCTTATGATTACTCAAGAATCACCGCACCAAGGAGATTCTATTTGCGTTGAATTATTGTCGGTTTGGGTAGATATATGCATACACTCTGATGTCGAGATGTGAGCACGGAAAAATGATAATTGCCGCTGGAAGAGTGAAGTTTCTTGTTCGATTATGCACGTGATTCAGCCATTCTCACGCGGATCTTTCATTGTTTACTCTACTCTAGAAACCTTTGACTGGATGACTCATGGGATATGCCAACATTGCGGTAGCGATATTTATATTTGTTGACATGAATGCGTTAGATTTGCAGAATGCGTTAGATTAGCTAAATTTACGTATGCAACTTGCTAATTTAGGGTAAACTACCCAACAGATAGATGCTTAAGGATATTTTCACTTTATACATAAGATTTTTGTGTGATAATATCGTTTGTTTAAAACAATTTAATACTTATCTAATGTAAGAAACTTCAATTAATAAGTAAAAAAACATTAGAAGTGTTAGAAGTTTTTGTTTAATTAGAAATTATAAAAAAAGTGCGAAGACCACATATATCCCAGTAGATAGACGATTGACAATGTCCATTTACTTTGTTAGTCTATCTATTGGGTTTTTAGGTTATACATAGCGAAGACCCAATAGATAGACGATATTTTTGAAGATACTTTATTGCATTTCAAAAGAACATTTTGTTCATAAATATCATATTTAATCTAATGGTAACAAGCTTTTCTGCAATTAGAATTTGTAATATTGCTTCAAAAATTATTAGTTCCGTAGATATAATAATATTTATAAACCGTCTAACTACTGGCCAGTGTCTATCTACTGGGTAGACTACCCTATATGCATCCACATTTCAATCTGTGATGAGAATATGAAAAAGTTTTGGATATTGCGCGAATACAAAATTCAATTTTTTTTTTAAATTATATGAGAATTACTTTATTTTCTATTTAAATTTTAAAGTTTATAGTTGTGTTATATTTTTATCCCGAATAACATATTTATATCTGGTATGACAAGGTCCTCGTTCCATTATAAAGAAATTTTTGTCGACATGCATACTTAAATAAAGAGTACTCTAACCTAAAAATCCCAATAGTTTATACCGATGAAAAACGGTTAGAAATTAGTTTTTCTTAATTCATTCTAATGATACATATAACGTTCCGAGGTTATTTAAAAAAAATAAAAAACTCGGTTACTCTACATAACATATAAGACTAACTATTTACATACTAATAAATTTATGCACAATAAACTACTGTGCAAATAGAAAGATTTATGACGATAACAATTTTGTAATCAGAGATTTTAATCAATTCGATGTGTGTGTGTGTGTGTGTGTGTGTATGCGCACGCACTCGTGCGTTCGTGCGTTCGTGCGTGCGTGCGTGCGTGCATGTGCGAAATAGAGTATATGTGTGTGTCGTGCATTTCATTAAAATTGTACAGGCGTATCAAACATAACATAATTTAGAACTTTTAAGTTTTAAAGCCAATCAAATAGTATTTAAGACTTATTTTAAGAAAATTAAATGCATTTTAAAAAATTTAGAATAATTGAAAAACTAATTGTTTAACACATATATTTCAGAACAAAGATTTTGAAAATCCAATTTTAAACATTTCTTGTAAATTTTTCTATAAGGAACTGAACAGCTTTTATGAAATTCTTTTTTGAGAAAGCATTAATTCTGCTAGAGCAGCTAAGGGGGTAGTATTAGGTATATTTATTTGTGATATATGAGTAATTATTGGTAGTGATATATGAGTAACATTCGTTAATTAAAAAATGAATAACGTCTAACTTTTGATAAATTTTAAATGATTGCTTCGAACAGCAAATTGTAGACGGAATTGTTCTAATTTATATGAATATGTTGACAACGTTTCGGGTATCTCTTATACCCTTCTTTAGCTCAAAGAAGAATTAATTCTATAATAAGCTTAAATCTAGGTAACTTATCTAGACTGCTCGCTGTATCCCACACAACGTGGTGGAAATTCCGTTGGACGTATTCAGCCATCCAGTGTCGCTGAACGATCAGGTTGATTTTTTCCCTCTCACTTTTAGGCACTATCACTTTATAAAATAGCATTCTTTTATATTACACTTATTCACTATCGCTTAAGAACATGTTATTACATGCTGAGAAATGATATTAGTTTAACTCTATATTTGATTACGTCGTTATGGTTAATTTGAATATAATTAGGAAAATAGGGTGTTATAAAAAACTATTAAGTATATGGATTTTAACCCTCCTGCGCAGAAGTTTATTTTCGTGTATATGGACTAGATCGAATGTAAGTCTGCAACAATATTTTCTACAAATTCGTAACATTTTCTAAATAATAGCTATACTATTTAGCTTCAATTTGAGACGTTGTAGATGTCCCAACAAAGTAATAGTACATTATGCATCAAGGGAGTAAAGTGGGCAATGTACGCACTGTGTGACGTTTTTTCACACAGTGCATGCTTGCCTACTGTAGTCCAGAGGTGCGTATACTACTTTTCACCACACTGCGCGTAAAGTGCTGACTGTACGCCCTCTCAGCAGGCCGTACAGTACCGCATGGACTGCCTAGGGAATAAAGTGACTTGCGCATGCGCGATGCGCCTTTTTCCGCTCTCGACTGCGTCTCGAGCGGTAAAACAGCGCGTCGCGCGTACACAAGTCACTTTACTTCTAGGCAGAGCATGGGGTACTGTACGGCCTGCTGAGATGCGTACAGTCATTTCTTTACGGGGGTGTGGTGAAAAGTAGTATACGCACCTCTGGAGTACAGTAGGCAAGCATGCACTGTGTGAAATGCCGACCTCGCTTCGCTCGGTCGGCAACGTCACACAGTGCGTACATTGCCCACTTTACTCCCTTGATGCATAATGTACTATTTCACCACACCCCCGTAAAGAAATGACTGTACGCATCTCAGCAGGCCGTACAGTACCCCATGCTCTGCCTAGAAGTAAAGTGACTTGTGTACGCGCGACGCGCTGTTTTACCGCTCGAGACGCAGTCGAGAGCGGAAAAAGGCGCATCGCGCAAGCGCAAGTCACTTTATTCCCTAGGCAGTCCATGCGGTACTGTACGGCCTGCTGAGAGGGCGTACAGTCAGCACTTTACGCGCAGTGTGGTGAAAAGATTTAAATTTGTGATACAAAATGTATACAAAAATAACGTGCGGTTTGGACAAGTATACTCGGCTCTCTGCGCAGAGGAATATGGCTTGGGAATGTACTACGATATTGTTTTCTAAAGGTTTTCTGCGTTGACTTGTAGACGGTCACTGAGATCTCTCTTGGTTCAGATGCAAATACAGAATGGCAGAGCTTAGTTAAGAAAGAAGCTAAGATTGGAAAATAAAAAGAAAATTCATATTGATGTGCCGAAATTTGTGTGTGTGAACGTATGTGTGTTGTAAAGATTAAAAATTGCAATAATTCGTATTATTTCAAATGCACACATGTTTACTGCACATGTCTAGTAGGCTTCAAAGCGCTAGATACTAATAACTACCTTCAACACTAAACAACAGCTCAGCTGAATTCGGGATATCAGTTTCAAATACTATAAAATATGTCATAATACAATAAAATATGTAATTTCAAATATACGTGTCTAGTAGGGTTCAAAGCGCTAGATCTATATAGTGTACAATTCATATTTCCACTTTTCTGTTACTTTATGCAATATTGTAAAAATTAAAAATTGCACTAATTCGTATTATTTCAACGGTACACGTTACTGCACATATCTAGTAGGCTTCAAAGCGCTTGATCAACGCGATTCGGCAAATCAGCTGAATTCAGGATATCAGTTTAAAATACTATAAAAAAATAAGTTTATAATACTATAAACTATGTCAAAATAAGTTTAAAATACTATAAAAGATATTAATAATAAGTTTAAAATTCTATAAAATATGTCAAAAATACAATAAAATATGTCTTTTCAACTGGACATGTCTAGTAGGATATTATATGTATTACTGTAAAGATTAACAATGCAATCTAGTAGGTTTAAAGCAGCAGATATATCTTTTATGCCTTTTTTTTAATTTTTACTTGTTTTATGCAATAATGTAAAGCCCTTTTTGAAATTTTGATATATAATTTTTCAATTTTTAGATACTATATGCATCAGTGTAAAACCCTTTATACAAATTTTCCTTTTAAAAAAATTGATTAAATTTTTATTTTTAAATAATTATAAATATTAAGACACATTATTTTAGGTGTTTAAATGGAAAATTAACAACAGCAATATAAACTTATCGATGTCTTGATAGTAAACACGTGCTCCGTACCCGAAGTGGACCCTGACTTTTCACTAATATAAAATCCCGAGTATGTAATAGGATTCCAAGAGCCAAACAAAGGAGGTCTTTAAACGGACGGTTTCTCGCCCCCACCTTGTATACATACGCACACTCACACACACAAATTTCGTCTCATCAATACGAATTTTGTTTCTTATTTTCAAATCTTAGCTTCTTTCTTAACTAAGCTCTACCATTCTGTATTTGTATCTGCACCAAGAGAGAACTCAGTGGTCGTCTACAAGTCCACAGAAAACCTTTAGAAAACAATATCGTAGTACATTCCCAAGCCATATTCCTTAAAATCCGTATACTTAATAGTTTTTTATAACACCCTATTTTCCTAATTATACTCAAATTAACCGTAACGACGTAATCAAATATAGAGTTAAACTAATATCATTTCTCAGCATGTAATAGCATGTTCTTAAGCGATAGTGAATAAGTGTAATATAAAAACAGGGCGCAGGCTATTTTATAAAGTCTTAGTGTCTAATTTGTGAGAGGGAAAAAATCAACCTGATCGTTCACTGAAACTCGATGGCTGAATACGTCCAATGGGATTTTCAACCGCGTTGTGTGGAATGCCGCGAGCAATCTAGATAAGTTACCTAGATTTAAGCTTATTATATAATTAATTCTTCTTTGGCCTAAAGAAGGGTGTAAGAGATACCCGAAACGTTGTCAACATATTCATATAAATTAGAACAATTCCGTCTACAATTTGCTGTTAGAAGCAATCATTTAAAATATATGAGTAACTTGCGGGAACTATGAACATTTACGATATGCACTTTTAATAACGGTTTACGAAAAAATGATTAACTGTTTAGTGTTACAAGCAAGACTATGTTATTCCTATTCGTTTATGAATATATTTCCATAGATTTATTTCTCTATTTTATACATAATTATGTCATGAATATATTTTACTTTAATATTCTGCAAATCTCAATATGTCAGAATTCCCGCATGCGAGATCTCACTTTTCTAATCTTTTAAAGATAATAAGACTCTTTAATTAAGCCGGAAAACATAGAAAAAATTAATTATAGTTAAAAAGGTGTGATCGTTCATTATAAATATTAGAATAAATAAATATCGCTTATTTTATACATGTAATAAACGATATTCTCACTCATTATGTTTGAATATTTATTTATTTATAATAATAGTGTTATACTTATGTATTAACTTCAATGTATACATTAATTCTATATACGTTTATATAGATTTAACTATCGAGTAACTATTATGCAAATATCAGTTAACAAGCAAGGAATCTTTGTTGTTCATTAGCTGCGCCGCTTCGTATTTTCAATTACGACGGCGGAAACCGTACATTTTCTCTTTAATTATTTTCGCGTATTCTGAATTTTTTAAATTTTGTTATTAAACTTAAAAATATAATAAAGAATACTACAGCTTGTTTTATCTTCCATTTGCATTCTTTAAGTATATATTTTATCATTCATTTAATAATTGTAATAATTGTAAATGTTTACTTTAATATTACACTTTATTACTGTAATAATCTTTCACTATATTACTTTTGCGCACATTTTCTATCTAAGTTAAATATGAATAAATATTGTAAATAAATGCTTAGTCGAATTTGTATTTATTTTTCTATCTAAATAAAATATTGTTCTTATTATAACAAGTATGGAGTCTTTATTTAATATAAACTTATGAATTATTAAATTAAGGTTTAAATAAATAAATTCATTATATTATAAAGAAAAACAATAAATGTTTTATTTAAAATAAAGTATAAAATTAAATACGTAGTAGATATGGCATAGCGCGTTTCTTACACATAAGAATTATACACTTAATTATTCTACACAATTTAGCATTGGTCAAATTATATATAGATATACTTGACCAATGCTATATTGTGCACAATAATTACGTGTATAATTCTTATGTGTAAGAAACGCACTATGCCGTAGATATTTCATTAACCATGGGTAATGCACGCTTGATACTATCATTTTTTTAAAATATTTTTTATATAAAGTTAATAGACTTTCAGATGAACCCAGGTGCTCAAAGTATTTTATACAATAACATTTTCGCGGTAAACTTACATAATTATATAAAAGTGTCTATAAGATGCGCAAGAAAATAAAATCTCACATATAAAAATTCCTAAACATAAATAGCAAATAGATCAAATTCTCGCAGCGAAGAGTCGCTTCCTCGGGGTGGCGAGCTTGGCCAGGTGCATCCTAGGCGCCTCCGTCGTGCTCGTCATTGCCAGCGCCACCTCGTAATAGGCCTCGTTCTGACGCGCGCGCCTTGCCTTGATCCTGTTGAGCTCGGACTTGGCGGATGAGTGGAAGGTGTCCAGGACGCCTAGCACGAGCTCGACGATCGGCCGGTGCTGGGATTGTCCGCTGCGTTGCTTGCGCACCGGCATCTCGATCGAGCCCGAGTCCTCGGCCGACAGCAGCGACATCGGTGCGATCGGCGAGCCACTGTTCTGGTTTGAATTTCCTCGGCAAAGGTAAATCAGCAACAGGAGCACCAGCGCCCTTGCGTAGAGCAGACTCATTTTATCGATGATGTTTTGTGACCTATGAGTAACGAATGGATAATATTCTTGTTTCGTTATTAAGTTTCATAGATATTGCTGACTGCTTATTATTATCCTTTATAGAATATAAATAATGAAAAAAATGATTTGACAATTTAGTATTTGATTTATGAAAAATATACATTCACCATATAGTCAAGCACTTGACATTATTTTAAGTAAACCCTTTGCGAGTTATAAAATAAAATATCTAGTACTTTCGGTTGTAATAATATGAACAAACATCTATTCGGAATGTGTTACAGACAAGTTGGATTTTGTACGAAACAAAAGTTTTAAGTTGTAGAATCTATTATTGATTAATCAGTCAATAAAACATAAAAGTAGGAATTACAGACTTCCGTAAATGAAAATAGACAAAAAAACACTTTTACCCAAATATTTAAAAAACAGAAAATGTTTGTAAAAATGGATCGTTGATAGAGCACTGTTCAAATACAAAGAATTGCGATCAACCACACTGAGCACTCGGAAACGCAATGATGTGATTGAGCCAAACTCGATGCGTATTTCTTTCGGGTCTAGACTTTGAAGAACGTTTTGCGCGGGCTCAGCACATTTCTTCATTCAGGGTTAATGCGTCCGCGTGACTATACGCGAGTCTGTCTTTTGCACAACTCGTAATAAAGTGTCCAAAACTTCAACGACGAATTTGATCAAATTCTTTCACATTGAATCACCTTATTTGCAATAGTGAAAACTTGATATGTATATATGAACTGCGCGAATTTATACGATTAAAGATGGATGTAGGTTGTTGAAAGAGTAATAGTTACGTGCATTCACGCAAAGTTAGACAATGTAATTGTTTTTCATACCTAATGTAATATGTAGAGTAAATTTAGAGTAAATGTTTAGTATGCCGACCCAGAAAAAACGTCTTATATGAGACAGAATGTGCTTTTTGAAATAGATACTCTGTTGCAAAATTTTCATAAAAACCAATAAATTTGTTTGAGTTTTATGGTGTGCATCTGCATCCGAATAATCCCTTTAATTAATGAATTCAAAATGAATTATTGTACGGATTTATAAGTAACACTAGATACATTTTTTATCTGTTTCTCTATTTTGTTTTAATAAGAATAATTGAAAACCTAAAGCGGAATCCCATAAGAATTAAAAAATATTGGTTTTAATAAGAATTGTTTAGTATACTCAACATTTTTATAGAAATCAATTATTCATTCTTTATTAACATTTAACTATTAAATTAGAACTTATGGGAATTCTACATTTTAGATTTCAACATGTTTTTAGTGGATTTTTCCCATAAGGAAGCAATCGTGTGTTTTAAGTTTTTTCTGTATAAAATTTTCATAATTATATTGGACATTTATAGAAATTTTACATTTTTGACAATTTAATTTGAATAGTTATGAATTATTCTACGAGTATTTTTTGGAAAATTATGAAATAGGGAACTTGCATGAAAAAATCTATTCCGTCCGTCATATAGAATATCGAAAAATAATCGATACGATTCTTTTCTTTTCTCAATTAAGTAATTATTAACAAAGATATAACTAGTTTAAATATCGCGTAAACGCACAAACTCTTACCATATAGATATATTACAACGAGTTTGTGACTTTACGCGACATTTCAACCTGCTATATCTTTGTTAATAATTATTTAAGGGGGGAATCGCATATATAGATGGTAAAAAATCCATTTATTTTTATTTTTGTAATGCATACCTATGCACGTGGAACACATATTCCCAAAGTTATAGCTCAATATTCGACGTCTAAATGAAGCTATAGGCAAGATCACTGAGTGCGTTCCAAATAGATAGATTGCAACCGAAAACTTTAAAAGCGTTTTTCTCGAAACGACTTTTTTCAAATTGACGGAAAAGATATGTTACTGACAGAAATAATGATAATTATTCTAAAGTAAAATTGACGGCGAATATAATAATGTTCAATTGATAATAAATAAATATGAAGTGCTAAAGTAATGCAATGTATTAACTACAGCGTTATGAAATAAAGAGAACCAAGTGAAATCGGCTACGCGTAAAGGTTGAGCATGTGTTCTTTGTCTCAAGTGTATTTCCCGAAAGAAGGTCGTAAAAAAAGGGCCAATGTTGGCGCTCTCGACAACAACAAGGCAGTGCAGTTTAGACTCTCGTACGGTTCACAGTGACTATTAGGGAAAGCATCGGCTTTTTAGTATAAATGCGTCACAGGAATATATCGACTAGGAATTTGAATAAATATAATTTTGAAAGTTTTAACTGTGATTGAATTATTAATTTCTCCTCTCGTGAATCCTGCTTTGTGCTGGAACATTTGGTACCAGAAACCCGGGAAATTATCATCGTCGATCACGGAGGAGACATTTATTTGTATCGGTTGTTAATTCAAAGGGATTCTAGTAAAAAGAGTTTTTTATTATCGTGCATACGTCGCATGCGACTGTGCAACGGTGGCTGCTATATCTTATGACGATGCAAATACGTGTACTTGAAAGCTGACCGGTCCCCGGAGCGCATCTATATTGATGTTCAACTGGATAGAGCGCAAATAACAAAGCGCTAGGCTAAGTACAATTCGTATCATTAAATAAAATGGTTACATGTTATTTTATATTTATTTAGTTAGTTACACTGTGCAGTGGTACGGCTTTGTTCGTTTGGTTTTATATTTATTCTATGTCTGGATGAAATAAGTAGTGATATTTAGTCTAATTGTTCATATATAGTAATATTCAGTCTAATTGTTCATAGGTAATGATATTAAAATGTTAATAATTTTTTCTTATACAAAATAGTTGAGATTGTTAAAAGATTATAAGAAAATAACTGAATTTAGAAATTGTGTGTGCATTTTACGAGCGATTAAACTTTATTTAAAATATTTTGAGTACGTATAAAACATAAAGCGGTATTTTTTATGGTCGATTAATATATTCGTTTAAATGATTGTTAATTAAAGTTTAATTTTAATACATAAATCAGTTATTGTTATCAGGAATAAGGTAGAAAATGTGGGTATAATTCACTTAAACATTTGTTGATACGACTCTTTAGATAAAACAGTTTGTCGGTTTTGTTAATAAATTTATATATGTAAATAAAGTCTAAAAGTGCTTATTTAGAACTAGACATTCAAAATTAATTAACGTGATATGCATTATTAGTTGTATTTGTTAGATTATAAAAACAGTGTTCCATTGTATTTTCCTTTCTTAAAATTGAACAAGTACTGAAGTAAAAATAATGCGTTGAAATTCGTGTGACGGCACAATGGTATACACTGTAGTACAGTGTCGTACATCTGGCAGCAATGTTGCTGTAGAAAGTTGCGTGCGGAGCAGCGATATTTACGATCATTGGGACCGCAGCATGTATCGGGTTTTAGCTATAGGTCATACTTGCGATGAACTGAGTCAAGGGTTTAGTTTTTATGAGCAATGCTATAGAGTTTTCTTTGAAAAGTAACATATAAAAACAGAGACTGCCAAACTTTCTCGGAGTATTTAAATGTTTATCGTAATATAATATTATTTGGAGATCGCGACGTGTTATTTCTACTTGAGCCTACACTATGATCTTAGAAATTAATTTGTTTTTATACAAAATTCTAATTTTCGTGTTTTATTTAATTTAGAGAGTTTTTTACAATTGAACAATGGAGAATTGTATACAGCACGTCGAGGTAACAGAGTCTTCAGCGATTAACGAGCTGAGAGCATGCGCGAGATCACGCGGGAAAACGTGCTGTGCTAATCAGCAGCAGGGGATCCGCGATTTCGTGACGACGACGGCAATTCGGAAGCGTGCTATGTCCAACAGCAATATCGACAACGCAAAGCTTTTCAACAGCGACGGTGGCACCATCGCCTTCAACAACCAATTGACGAGGACGATTGCCGCCATCTACACCGCATGATTGCGCACGTTATCCTCTCCATCGACGCGAGGACTCGAGCTGAGTGCTCCGATAACGGCAGCACAAGGAGGCGCCTCGATTTCCCCAGTAGCGACGGGGAGGGCGCCGTGATTTGGAGCCGCTAAGCAGCTCTCTGGATCAACGTCTGCGGCGCGCGAAGTCGCGCCTGCACCAGCAGCGCCAGAGCACGCACTGCCTTCTAGAGCAACAGCTGCAGCGCACGGAAGCGCACCGCCGTCTGCACCTGTCGCAACTTCACTGGAAACCGCTTTGCGCACTAAGTAGTGCTTGTAATATAAAAATGTACTTGTTGTTCCTGGCGTAGGTTTTCTCACAGAGTTTTTCCTACGCCACAGACACTAGTCTGGGTAAATGCAGGAACAGTAAAAATATTTAAGATGGTTTTAATTCCTGTGACGTGTCAGGAAATACTTTACATTAAATGTACAATAAACAGTTTCGTTAAAGATTTTAAGAAACTTTGTATAATAAACTGATTACTTAATTAACTGAAACTGAATAATTTGAAAATAGTTTATGTTTAAAACATCAGATACCTTCTAAAAACTATTTGTATCAGAGACGCATAGTGTACTTGTTTAATTTTGTAATCAGAACTCAATGTATAATTGCACTGAATTAATTTAAGTTGATTCATATTAAAAAAAAGGCTTTCGATAAAGATCGAATATTTTGAAATTGAAAGAATTAATTAGAAAAATGGTATGCAAAAGTTGAGTGTAATCTAAAATATTCTTATTGTTTCAGTTTTTGCAGGAAAATGACGTATCTGATTTCGGAATTTAGAAATCGGTAACGTATAAATGCATTATAGTAAGAAATAATCAAAATAATTAAAGTTGTTAATCAACTTGCGTATCACTATCAGCAAAAACGTGTTACAATTTAAAAATAGGATTGTAGCGCATAGTTAAAATGAATTTGTGCGTAAATTATAAAATATATGATTGCTAAATACAAAAACGATGATTGTTTAAATAGAGTTTTTGAATCAAGTTGTATTTTATGTAAGACTTAAGATAATTTTTGATCTTTCTAAAATCTAATTCATGTATAAAAACGATATGATTGACGTATATTTAGGTAACGGTTAAAAATAGCTATTTAAAAACTGGAGTCAGTTTAATTACGTAATGTATAGGTATGTGCCATATAGTGCACTCATTTTCATAGCAAATGTATTTTTTAATGAGAAAATGACAAGGCATTATGATTGTCCTTGATGATTATTTCAAATTATGAGTGAGTAATATGTTACTCGTAAAACAAGTGATGAAAAGAAAGTAAATCTTTGCTCCTGTGAACGGAGTGGTAAACTCTACCTGAATAGCAAGTGTTTCTTCATCATAATAATGAGATATGTATGGATATCAGTGCAGTCATGGGTACACTACTTCTTAGAATTAGTAAATTTTATCATTTATGTTTGTACAAAATAAAACAAACATGAAAATAATAAGGAATAAAACAAAATGTAAATTTGTCTAACAGACTTTAAAAAGAGGTTCTGGTAGCACTAAATTCGATAACAATAATGAAAAACTAAAAAGTGATGCATGAACGAATTGTTTTCGCGCGGGGGTATGTCGGTTGGCTAGGGCCCAGCTAACTGATTTGGAACTGTGTGAAACTAAATTGGTTTATAATAATCCTTTGGCGTGCACATTTAAAGAAATCGTGTACACGATGGGGCGCCCGGGGTACATATTTGCCCTCTGTATGGTGACGACCATCGGAAAGGACAACCCGAATGGGGTTGTGCGGAGGTGGAACACGGAAGTGAAGGCATTAGCCTAGATAGATGTGTATCACTGAAAGAGTGACAGTAAATGCAAAGAATTGAAGTTATATGTTAGTAAATTTTGCAATCAGGTATAATTGACATTACAGGAAAGCTATGAAAACGAGGGACCAAAAAGCTAGTAAATAGATCGATATAATTGATTCAAAGTGTTCCTTCATTATGTGCTGATTTAAGTATGAAATATTGTTGATAGTTTAAAGCTCTTTCAGCTCTGGTTGATTGACATTACGATGCTGTGTCCGGAAATTCCGAATCTTTCTGCTTTTTAGAAGATATACACGCTCGAGAACTGCCGTGCCGTGTCGGGAAAACTATAGCGTTTTCGAAATCTGTAATCTCGAGAATATCGTTCATTAACGGAAAATTTGAGGAATTTCAAAATAAGTAGTCATCCCGAATTGAAGCCGACTAAAAGATTTGGGAGAAAGTCAGAGCTGGGGGAGATAACGTATGAAAATTAGAAAATTTTGATTAAAAATATTTAAAAACGTAAACATGAGAAAAAGCAAGGCTCAGTTCGCATGTAATTTAGGGTACAAAACTAAGTTTTGTACGGGGGGAGAATGTTACTGACAGAAATAATGATAATTATTGTAAAGTAAAATTGACGGCGAATATAATAATGTTCAATTGATAATAAATAAATATGCAGTGCTGCAGTAATGCAATGTATTAACTACAGCGTTATGAAATAAAGAGAACCAAGTGAAATCGGCTACGCGTCAAGATTGAGCATGTGTTCTTTGTCTCAAGTGTATTTCCCGACAGAAGGTCGTAAAAAAAGGGCCAACGTTGGCGCTCTCGGCAACAACAAGGCAGTGCAGTTTAGACTCTCGTATGGTTCACATCGTGTGACTATTAGGGAAAGCATCGGCTTTTTAGTATAAATGCGTCACAGGAATATATCGACTAGGCAATTGAATAAATATAATTTTGAAAGTTTTAACTGTGATTGAATTATTAATTTCTCCTCTCGTGAATCATGTTTTGTGCCGGAACAAGATAACTCGACAAATTTTCAATCAATCAACCTATTTCGGGAATGTACTTATACAAAATTACATGCATTACCAGATGAACCATGAATATGAATAATATTAATATTTATAATATTAATATTAATATTTATAATATTAATATTAATATTTATAATATTAATATTAATATTTATAATATTAATATTAATATTTATAATATTAATATTAATATTTATAATATTAATATTAATATTTATAATATTAATATTAATATTTATAATATTAATATTAATATTTATAATATTAATATTAATATTTATAATATTAATATTAATATTTATAATATTAATATTAATATTATAAATATTAATATTAATATTTAACCATTAATATTTATAATATTATAAATATTTTATTGCAAAATGAAAGCTGATTTGTTTTTGCAAAAATCGTATAATTTTTTTCTAAGTCCCAAAAAAAAAATCTTTTATGCTTTTATATTGCAATTCGTGGTTCATCTGGCTCGTAGATTCATACTAAAAGTAAATTTGTCTGATTTTTTGGTTTCAGACCACATTAACAGATGCTAAGTTTCCCGCTGATTGAAGGTCTCGACGCCGAAACGGCTGCGCTCCACCGCTGTATATCTATACATATCATAACAAAATTCATGAAAAATTTTCTTTTTACTTCTAATATATATTAATACGTATGAAAAGTTACAATAAATTTAAATACATGCTTCCTAAGTAAAAAAATCCCCGAAAATTACCTCCATTCTACGTCTATATGCGATTCCTCCCTTAATTGAAAAAAGAAAAAATACATGTCGATTATTTTTCAATGTTCTATCTGACGGACCTAATGGTTTGTTTCGTGCAAGTTCCCTATTTCGCAGTCATACAGCCGGTAATCAGCATCGTGATCGAACCAGGAAACGTTAAAAGTTATAAGAGGCCCAAAGAACTGTTTCTCGCAGAAGGCCTTCTATTTCCTTGATCCGCTTATTTGGTCGTGTGACCGGAAAACAGATGTTCGACACCTAGCGGCGACTCGTGAACTATAAAGTGTACAACTAAGTTTGTGGCCTCTTTTGTGCATAAACTCTATTTTGATTTATAGACAAAATATTAATCACATGGTGTTGCAGGGATCTGCAAAGGTGGTAATCTGAAGGGGCCATAGCTGTGGAATGCATCGCTTCGCTCGGGCAGTAAACTCACCCGCGGGACTAATCTACGACTTTAGTCCCTTGTTGTATAATGTACTATTATAGCAGGAAGATAGCACTTCAATATAACTATACGACAGCAAAAAGATAATTATTTTTATATATTATCGTTGATTAAAAATTGGGGCCGAAAACTTAGTTGTATCCTGGTAAAAAAATGTATGAGACCGGATTGAAAAAGAAACGTATATGGTTATATCCGGAGTTTTAATCCGGTTTTATATGGTCTTATCCGAATCCATCCGAACATTCAGCAGGTGAAATAATACGGTTATATCCGGAATTATACTTACTCATACGGTTATATCCGGAATTATACTTACTTATACGGTTATATCAGTTGGCGTGCTAACGGTACACTTTGCTTCCAACATTATTCAATATCACCAGCGCCCCAATGATACATTGTTTCTCCAATATGACTGAAAAAATACATAAGGTGAGTGTACCGAATATGGCCCACCTAAGCTTTGAACATTTACCATTATTGATTTATATGTATTGCAAGAATTTTATTCGGGCTGGTTGAATATCAAAATTTAGTATGAAAACTAAAATAACAAATGTTGTTTACTCTATACAGATTTGAAACGAAACAGCTATAGTGGGATATATTAGGATTCACGTGTACCCATCATGGCCTGTCATTATTTTTCATTCTTTAATCACTAATTAAAAGCAAATTATCGGAAGGAGTTAAGAATAATTAAATAATATAGGTAAATGTTAAAAGTAATATATTTCATTAATTTAAATAAGGTTTAGAAATTCTAGATGGATACTTTTTAGGATGTAAATAACTTGTAAATTGCAGACATTATTTAAACGCATATTACTTATATTTTTTTGACAAATCGATCAATAGTGAAAGTATCTTCTGTAACAAATATATATTTCTTATCTTTAAAATGCTTAAAAAATTGTAAGGGTGGTCATTACATATAGATCTTGTATAGTAGAACCTTGGGCAGTGATGCAAGTTAGGATCGAAAATTTCGAACAGTGATAATAAGGTTCATCTACAATAACACGTAGATATATATGAATTAATATGAGCACCATCCTCGACGATCTAGTCCGTTTAGAATCATAAGATCTTTCATCACGAATGATTACACTACTTTTTAATAAAAATAATCTGTCCACGCGATAGGAACAACAGTCAGCATTCGTATGAATATTTCGCAATGTAGAATTACAATGTACACTTATGGTTATTATCATTGCTCGAAACTGAAAGTGGATCAATGCCCGTGGTTTATTAATTACCGAATTCTCATTGTCCGAGGTTTGATTGTATACTTTCTATTACATGGTTCGTATTCGGTAGAAGAGTGCGAGGTCGTTATGGCCAGTGGGTCATTCCGGTCTTTGAATTATAAGAAATTTAAAGTTTATCGAATGTTCAAAAAGTCAATTTTTTCCGGAATATATAAGTTACTACAACATAATCAATGCTAAAAAGCACTCAACAAAAGCATATCTAATGATTTCAGGACGATAGGTTTCGTCTACTTTTCATATAAGAAAAGTTTACATTAAATAATTTTTACAATTTGTTCATTTGACTTAGGGAATTTAGTACCGTGCAGGAAAACATAAGCATTTAAACTTTTCAATTAAATAATTTTTGTTTTCCTAATGATATTTTTTTTCAATAATTTTGAAATTGTATGTCGAAATGGATCGTTGGAGTCAGCATGTATTACTTTCTCAAAGAGAATGCTTTGTAACGATGAAAAATTTTAGATCAGAGATTTTGATAAATTACGATGTTATTGAGTTTTCTGAGTCAGAAAAATATGTTTTAAAAAATGTCTGTCTGTATGTATATGTGTGTACATGTGTGTGTATGTATGTATGAAAACAAAATTTGTGTCAACCATAATTCTTACAGAGAAGCATATTAGGTACGTTTGAACTTAGAAATAATCAGATTTTAGAACTAAATGAATAATATTCAAAACGTTTTTTGATAAAATAATGATTTTTAAAAAACATGTTAAAATAAATTTTTTTTTGGCAGCTTATGTTAGACATATAAATAAATAACAGACATTAATTCTTAAAATGCGCGTGATTTCCTTTTGAATTATGTATTTTAAAACTATTCTTAAGCTATTTTTAAGAAGAAAATAGAATTTAAAGAATTTTTGATAAATAGTTATTTTATTAAATCAAAAATAATTTTTTCAGCGGTTTGTATTGAAAATATATGTAAAAGATACATATGAATTCTGAAAGAAAATTTGTTGATAATCTACCATATTAAGCTAACGCATTTTTCGAGCCCAATAGTTCAAATATCTGCCACGTAATCATGTAAAATACGCGAGGTTCCAAAATTCTACGTATAGCGAATACAATTAAAACTTTTGTATTGTTATGTTTATGTTTATTAAATAATTTTATTAATGCTTGATTATCATAATAATTTAATCCGACGTTTTAACCTTTAAATCAATTTGGTTATGCTTTTGTATACATATATATGCGCTTGTCAGGCTTCTAACCAGATTCTTTGATTTCCAAATTCTAGTGTATCGACTAGAAGACATCGTCAATTTTCTATCAGGGCATCAAATTCATAAATCATTAATTAAAAGTTGCTAGAAAAATTGAATCATATAACATTTTGTATTTTGTATATGAGTCTATTCTTGGGAAAAGTCTGGGAAAGTAATTCAAATGAACACAAGACATTAGAAATATAAAAAATAGTTTTTGTTTTGTTGTGTATTTTTAGGTTTTGTATAAAAAATGTTTATTGTCTAATAAATATATTTACAAATAAATAAATAAATAAATTAATTAATTAATACAATAAAGATTAAATTTAAATATAAATATTTAAAGATAAAAATTTTATTATATAATAATATTTCTAGAAAGTTGTTGAAGCAAACTTTGAAGTTCCATATCTCTACATTCATTACTAGAAATACGCCACACATGATTTCCTTGTATTGGTGCAGGTTCCCATTTATTTCGTTTGATGTCAAATGAAATTGGGCTCACAAAGTCAAAAACTTTGCCGATCAATGCGGCCTGATTATTAAGAGCAATTGTGATTAGGTCACCGGGTAACAGACTGCCTCCATTAATTGCTGCAGAAATTTTATCACGTGGTAATACTAAAGAAATTTGCGCATCTCCGTGAACTGGCGTATGACTTGCGGGTCTGTAGATATATACATTTTGTAATGATGGCAGAGACGCAGTAGGAACTGATGGTATATTTGTAGGTGAGGATGCAAGGAATGTAACAGACGGAGTAGTAGGTGCAACATTTGACATCTCGGGCCTTTGTAGATTTTGTGAAGCTAACTGTGAGATAGCTGAAGAGAAAGAGTTAGCAACTACTGCAGCAGAATTTACCATTGAGGATACGGAATTTGCTAATGCTGATGCAGCTGATTCTGGAACACTAACAGAAGCTGAAGCCACAGAATTAGCAAATGCAGACGCGGCCGTATTAGCGATATCTAGAGGATTAGCGCCATTTTGAGGTACTTGTAAAGTTATGGATGTTGCAACTGGTCCTACAGAATCAGCTATAGCAGAAGCCGTAGAACTTACTGCTTCTATTGGGATGACCAAATCTGGTAGTGTAGTTTGTTGATATCCCTTATTGTGTTGTCTTTGTTGTATGTGAGAGTTTAACAACGATGCAGCTGTCACAACTGAATCAGCAATGGTAGAGGCTGCATTACTAACAATATCTAACGGATTCTGCTTTCCACCACAAGGCTGATTTTGTGATGACTGAGAAGAGGATAAAGAAGACACTCCAGAAAGAGCATCTACAACAGCAGCAGCTGTATTTCCTAGTTTCTCTAGCGGTGACTCATCATCGGATGAAGGTACTATTAGTGAAGAAGCATCAGCTATAGCATCGACTACTGCAAAAGCTGTGCTTCCGAGCTTTTCCAACGCAGACTCATTACCTGATGAGTCAGGAGTTATCGATGAAGAAACTCCAGATATAGCATCTACTAGAGCAGATCCTAATTTATCTAAAGGAGACCCTACATCTGACTCAGGAGTTATCAAAGATGATGCTCCTGCTAAAGCATCTACTACAGCTGCCGCTGTAGATCCTAACTTCTCTAAAGGTGATACATTATCAGCATCAGGAATAATCAATGAAGAAGTACCAGCTATAGCACCTACGACTCCAGTAGCTACATTTCCAAGTACACCGAGAGGTGATTCGCCGTGAGGTGAATCGTGAGAGCTTAACGATGAAGAACCACTTATAGTCTCCGCAATTTCGGAAAGTGCAGCTCCAAGCTTATCTAAAGGTGATTCATCATTTGGTGAACTCGGAGAGCTCAATGAAGAGGCTCCAGCTATAGCATCTATGACTCCACTAGCTACATTTCCAAGTACACCGAGAGGTGATTCGCCATGAGGTGAATCGGGAGAACTTAACGAGGAAGCACCAGCTATAGTCTCCGCGATTCCGGATAATGCGCCTCCAAGGTTATCTAAAGGTGATTCACCATTTGGTGAATCTGGACTGCTTAATGAAGAAGCTCCGGTTACAGCATCTATTACTCCAGTAGCTACATCTCCAAGTATTCCTAGAGGTGATTCACCTTTAGGTGAGTCAGGGGAACTTAATGAAGAAGCTCCAGCTACAGCTTCTAAGACTCCAGTAGCTACATCTCCAAGTACACCGAGAGGTGATTCACCTTTTGGTGAGTCAGGGGAACTTAATGAAGAAGCTCCAGCTACAGCTTCTATGACTCCAGTAGCGACATCTCCAAGTACACCGAGAGGTGATTCGCCGTGAGGTGAATTGGGAGAGCTTAACGAGGAAGCACCAGCTATAGTTTCCGTAATTCCGGATAGTGTGCCTCCAAGGTTATCTAAAGGTGATTCACCATTTGGTGAACTCGGACTGCTTAATGAAGAGGCTCCAGCTATAGCATCTACGACTCCAGTAGCTACATTTCCAAGTACAGCGAGAGGTGATTCGCCGTGAGGTGAATCGGGAGAGCTTAACGAGGAAGCACCAGCTATAGTCCCGGTAATTCCGGATACTGCACCTCCTAGCGTATCTAAATGTGATTCACCATTTGGTGAACTCGGAGAGCTCAATGAAGAGGCTCCAGCTATAGCATCTACGACTCCACTAGCTACATCTCCAAGTATTCCTAGAGGTGATTCACCGTTAGGTGAGTCAGGGGAACTTAATGAAGAAGCTCCAGCTATAGCTTCTACGACTCCAGTAGCTACATCTCCAAGTTTTCCTAAAGACGATTCACCGTTAGATGGATCAGGAGAACTCAAGGAAGAAGCTCCAGCTACAACATCAACTATTCCGCTAACTTCATCACCAAACTTATCTAATGGCGATTGACTAGATTGTACAAGCTTATACCCATAGCCATCAGGAGGTATATATTCATATTCTTGCTGGGGCGTTTGATTGTTAGGCAAATTGTTATAGATGTAAAATGGAGCTGGATATTGTGAGTGAGGAGATATTACAGAAGAAGCCGTTGAACCAAGTTTTTGAAAAGGAGACTGTACTGTGTTATATTCATAGCTGCCGGGGGGTGTGTATCCAAGTTCATACGTAGGAGCTTGAGAACTTGGCACTCCATTATATCCTGTCGTCACCTGAGTATGTCGTGAGCTAGGAGTTATTAAGGTTGAAACACCAGATACAGCATATCCTACTGTAGCTACGGTATCGCCAAGTTTTTCAAGGGGTGATTCACTATTTTGTGAATCCAAAGTTATACCTATTGCAGAACCTGTGGTTCCAGCTTTCTCTAGAGAATATGCATTATGTGGTACTTCATTATGTCCCTGATAACCCGGTACATTAGGATATGGATATTGCGAATGTGCATTTGGATATCCATTTTGTGAAGGCGCATTAGCATATGTATTTTGTAAAGGTGCATTAGGATATCTATTTTGTAAAATTGTACTGGGATATCTATTTTGCGAAGGTGCATTAGAATATTCGTTTCGAGACGGTGTATTAGGATATCCATTTTGTGAAGGTGTATTAGGATATCCACTTTGTGAAGGTACATTAGGATATCCGTTTTGCGAAGGTACATTAGGATATCCATTTTGAGGTGTATTAGAATAAACACCCAGTGGTGAAGTATAACCACTTTCAGGTGATCCACTAGAATAACTATTTTGCGAGCGATCGTTCTGGTACTCGCTTTGAGTTTCATATGATGGATATTCAATAGGAATATTCGTCTTGATACTTTGTGGTGAGGAAACAGACGTAACTACAGCATCTGCAATAAGTGCACCCGTAGAACCAAACGGTTCATCTGAGTATGCAGAACTCGCACTTGTTAAAGTTATGTGTTGTCCTGGAAATCTTTGAGCAGCGTTTACTACGGCTACTGGCGTTGTAAGTGAAATAGTTGGACCCACTGTGTTTGTAGGCAAACATGGTGTAATTGATTGAGCCACATTAGATGATGTAATTTGAGAAGTTTGAGGAACATTTATTTGCAGTAGTTGTACTCCAGACGTTTGTTCTGGGCATGATATATAGTCTGATCCATAAGATTTTTGAGTTATATGACGAGGGCTTATCAACTTACTTAAAAATTTACTTTTTCCCTTTTTTTGAGATTCAGCCTTATCGGAATGGCAGCTAGATGATTCTAATGGTAGCGTTGATTCACATTCTGTAATAGACGAAGATACGCTAGAGGTAGAAATAACTGGGGCAGCAACTGCATATTGTGGGCTTGATACCGTAGCATAATAAGCTGGATATGGCGCTACTGGTACTGGTGGAGAATATGGTTCTGGTACCGGCACAGAACATGGTTTTGGAGTAGGTGGAAGTGGTGGATTGCACGGTTCTGGTGGTGGTGGCGGTAGTGGTGGTGAAGAGATTAGTAATGGACATGGTTCAATTATTGAATATGGCTCTGGTGTTGGTGGCGATGATGGTGGTGGAGGAATTGGTAATGAATATTGTTCAATTACTGGATATGGGTTTGGAGGTGGTGGATAGTACATTATTGTTGGATGTTGGATTGGTACTGAAGTTGCTTGAGTAGTAGCTGATGAAGATGCAACTGATGAAGTTGTTGGTAAATATGGAACGGCTAAAGATGTGGCACTTGCAGTACTGCTAGTATTTATTTCTTCTGTGTACGGTGCTGGTGCTGCTTGAGTAACCTGTGGTGTAGCTACTGCAACTGTATAAGAAGTAGCTGCCGACGATGCTACCGGTGCTGCTGCGGATACAGCTGATGAATATGCAGATGCAACCGAGGAAGTTGTAGATGCTACTGATGTTGCAGATGTAGCTGATGATGCAGAAGTTGTAGATGATACGCCAGCAGTTGAGGTAGATGACGCTGTACTTGCTGAAGAATCTGGGTATTCAGGATAATTTGAATAACCAGAGTAACCAGAGTAAGATGGATAGCTAGAATAATCCTGGTAAGCAGTATTACTTGGATAAGCGGTATTGCTTTGGTAAACATTGGTGCTTGGATACGCAGAATTACTTGAATAAGCTGTATTGCTTGGATATGTATTATAACCTACGTTACTAGCACAATCTAAATAAGCTGGAGTTGAAGGTGGCAGTGGTGTTGAAGTTTCGACTGATGGTGCGACCGGTACCACTGTTGGTATTGTCAAGATTACGGTATTCGGACGTCGATTCGATACATTTTTGTTGTTATTTTGATTATTGCGATTCCCGTGTTTACGTGATTTTTTTGATTTCCAACTTTCTAACTGTTTATTGATTTTTTCAAACTTCTTCTTTTTACCATTTTCTTCAGACTCTTCATCTATGCAGTCTGTCTCTTCTGATTCAGATTCAAGTTGCTGCAACAATCCAAAAATTTTCTGTAATGAATTTTTCAGTTTGTCTACTGAATTAGACATTTGCGTAGACGGTACTGAAGACTGTAGAAAGTCTGGAATGTGCGCTATTTGATCAGGATTTTCGATAAGACTTTGAATTAAAATTGGTGCACTTTGCATGATACCAGGACTCTGACAGGACGAAGGAGCGGAATGCTGGCAATTCGTCGGTAGACCAACTGATATGCCATCACGTATATTACTGCAAGCAGTTCTGAATTGATTAAGAAGGTTTTGTAGTTCAACAGTGGCATCGTCAACACATTTGCGCATTTCATGTTGTTGTGCTGCACTAGCAGTTGTTGGCATAAGCTGCTGAATTATTTGACTAACAGATGATGCTGTGGATGTGGCTCCTGCCGTCGCTATTGAACATGGCGCTTGTCTCGTCTGTCTTACGCCATTTTCGCCGATCTGTAAAATATCAATCGGTGGAAGACCAAGAAATGATCGTATCGCCTCAGGTACGGCAGATTGAGCTAAGCGTTGCGCTATACTGTTCCAAAAATCAGAACTATATAGCGCGGTCGATATTTTTGTAAGACAATCCATGATATCATTATTTTCTTCCAGTACCGTTTGTGATTCACTAATTTTTGTATCTTCTTCGATCGTTTGTTCGAGTGTCTCTGGGAGGTCGTCAAGCATTTTTATATCAACATTACTTTGCTCTTCCTCGTCAGAATCGTCATCGATCGAAGAAGTATCGCGAATGTTTCTTGTTTCTAGGATTTTTACATTTCTTACAGGAATGCTTACGTGTCTTTTTGCTTGATGCCAGCCATTGTGGATAGATTGATCGTCTATAGATAGGGGGGCCTCATGTAGACTGTTAAAAGCGAGGTCATCTTTCTTACTATTCACGGATCTGGAATATCTCCTCTCTATCAGATGATCAGGATTTCTATTGGTTCTGCTATCTGGATATGCATGGCACGCGAGCCACGCCGATGATATGATAATTATCCCGAGCCATAGGGCTCGTGATGAGTGAAAACTCCTCATCGTTAAATGGAGGAGACTTGTATTGCGAAAAAAAGTTCGCTTGCTTTATATACTTCATTTACTTTTAGATAGAAAGCAGATATGTCACGCGAAACGTGCAGCTGCATGACAACATGGGCCGATGATTATCGCGATAATAATATATAAACTGATTGTAAGTTTGATTAATATTTCCATCTGTTATCAATGCATGGATTTTTGAAAGATAAATTTTATATGATTGTAAAAGCATCTTCATAAATTTCCGTATTAATTATTTTCTTTCACATTGAAATTAATTTATGATAAATTTGTAATACGTTACAATAATAAATATGGGCGATTATTACGAAACTATTAGTTTTGACGGTGTCATGTATAAATGTTATTGAGAAACAAAATAATACAAATTTTGCGATTGTATACAACAAATATAATACTTTTACATAATATTCAATAAGATTAGTTCTAAAAATCGGCACCCTTCGTGCAATAAATACGTCAAATATTCCCAAAATGTGGCATAATTCTTTTAATTACAGTGGATTTAAGATAGACGTACCTATATGTAAGATTTAAGTAATCATAAAAGTATGCTTCTCAAAATATATATTGCGAACATTTTGTATTCAATCAGAATTATTAATATTCAATTTAATCTCTTTTAAAAATGAGTTAAAAGTGTCCCATGCACAAAATGTCAGCTCCATATATCCATAATTGTTTTCTCAAAGAGAAAGCTTTGTAACGATGATTTTTTTGAAATCTGATATGCGTGTGTGTGTCTGTGTGTGCGTGTGTGTGTGTATGTGTGTGTGTTTGTGTGTGTGAGCGTGTGTGCGTGTGTGTGTGTGCGTGTGCGTGTATGTATGTGGCCATATTTTGTGGTCAGCATAACTTTTGAAGTCCACCGTATTTTGGGATGAAATATTAAAGGTATATCAGATATGACCAACATAGAACTGATTAAATTTTGTAAAAATTGAAAAATTATTTCTGTCATTTTATACGCTAAATATGTCAAAATAATGCATACATTCGTAAAGCTGAATTAATTTTCTTTAGATTGGTGTATCTTACATGTACTCTAAATTTGTTTTTCGTTAATGAAATGCGATTTTAAATTTGTAAAAATTGAAATTCTCTTTATTATACTTTACATACTTTTGATATACGTACATATAATGTCCAATTATTCACAAAGAAGATGTATAGCGGACAGCGTTTCATCAGTTTATTATAAAAACAATGCACCATTTTTATATAAAAGTTTGCAACGTAAAATGTAGTATATTCATAAAATATCTTTTTCAGAGTGAATATTCAATAGAAATTCTGCTAAAGCAGTTAGCAGCGGTTTTTTGTACGTGAATTCGGCGTATGACACCTATATAAACATATAATATGCACCCTCAAATGGACACATAGGTCTGTAAATAATAAAGAATGGTGTCACGGAGCTGACTAAAAACTAACGGTTTCATGATAATCGTCCATATAATATTAATTATCTATGCATAATGATGATTTATTTATATAAGATTAAAGAATTATAAACTTTTATACATTATATTAGATTAACCCTTCAACGTGAATAACGGCCGAAATCGTATTGTTGCGAGTAGGTGAGAGTGGGGTTGTAGTGATCACATAAAAAAAACTTACTAGATAAAAAAATTCAAATACTTATCTTACAAATTTGATAATTTATTATTTATTAAAATTACAAAATCGTCGATATGATCAAATAACAAAACACGACAAATAATCTCAAATACCTATTAAATCCTTATAATTTACATTTGTAAAGTTAAATTTAAGTATGCAAATCTATTTTATGGTGTAACAATGTGGAAACAATGCTTTTATTAATGTTTTATTACATTATGAAATATAAAAACCTTTTGAACATTCAAGGAACTTATAGAAGTCTTGTAATTCAATGATCCGACTGACCCGTTGATCACACCGACCCCGCTCTCTCCTATCAAGGCCGATCAGCCAATCACATAGCGCGTTTCAAAATATGCATTGTGTGTGTGTGTAGCGCGTGTCGTTCCCTTTACTCAACGCGCATGTGCGGTTCGAGGCGGCGCAGCGAGCCAGCCAACTTTCCCATGACCGTACCTTATGTTGGGGCTTGGATTCGGGCGACAGGATGCGGCGCCGTGGCTCTGTATTTTATCTGTGTGCGGTAATAATGTTCGTGCAGGCGGATTATTTGACAGGAGCCGTATTCTCAACGAGGATTTTACGAGTGACACAGAGTGACAGTGAGATGTCGTTTCACTCGATTACGTTTCACTTGTGAATCACTTGATTCTCATGACTCGAAGTGAGATCAGAGTCGACTGCGGTCGACCGTTAACGAGTCGATGTTGTTAGGATGATCATAACCACCACGACCGAAACAAAGCTGCTAACCTAAAAATGGTGCTGACTGTAAGGATGGAATTATGTTATGAAAATAATGTATTATTAAGAAATACATAATTATTCATATACTTTTTAATTCCTCTAAAACATATAATTTTGTATATGATTTTTCTTATGATTAATCATATAATGAATCATATATATTAGGCATAAAAGATTAGCAATACGCAAAAACCCATTTTTTTATAATTTAAGAAATCTATCAACATATGACTAATAATAAGAAAAATCATATACAAAATTAGATGTTTTAGAGGAATTAAGAAGTATATGAATAATCATATACGTATTGCTTAATAATACACTCTTTTTATAACATTATTACCATTTTTAGGTTAGCCGCTTTGTTTTGGTCGTGGTGGTTATGATCATCCTAAGAACATTGACTCGTTAACGGTCAACTGGAGTTGACTCTGATCTCACTTCGAGTCAGGAGAGTCGAGTGACTCACGCGTAAGACGTGACCGACTAAAACGACATTTCACTGTCATTCTGCGGCACTCGTGAAATCCTCGTTGATAATATGACCCCAGGCGATTCCGCAAGTACAAGTGATAAATAGTTCTACTGGTTATTACATTTATTTTACTTATTGCTGCAAAGAACAGTCAATCGCCGTTTTGTACGTTAGGAACCTGCAATAGCTAAATCAAAAGTACGTCCCTGAAGCGGCATCGTGAAGCTTGTATAATGAGCGTGGACTTTTCCACGTCGATTCGAGAGGGGGCACTTGTTCACGTTAAAGGGTTAACAGTAATTAAAATTATTATTTATTAGTGTATTTCGAACTTATTGTTTTTTGATAATAAATAAGAATATAACATTACATTAATTTTTCTTACTTTTGTTTCTCGTTACCAAATTTTTTTTCACAATTTTATATTTTTTTTGCAGAAATATACAATTTCTACAAGTTTAGAGACGTTACATTATTTTAATATTCAAATCACAAAATGTCTAAATTCCTACATGCAAAATCCGATTCTATTAATATTTTCAAGATTGTAAGGCATGTCTATTAAGTCCTAAAAATAAAAAAAATTAAATAAATTATAAATGTGGGCTAGATTGGAATAGTAAAATTAATAATTGAATACAGCTTAGGAAATCGAAGTCTCAAAATGTACAACTACAGTTAAATTTTCAAACGCATTTTTCTCCGAGAGTTAATAATGAAAACGTTTGAAAATTTAACTGAAGGTTCCTAGTAAGAATACGGAGGGCATAGTATGGCGTTCTTTTAGAAATATTTATTTATTGCAGAGAAAAAAATATAAATGTGATGCCGGTAAGGTAGGGATTATTAGTTCAGTTTCACATCTCCTTAAGATAGTCCTATAATAAATTTTGAAAAATTTGCTAGTTACATGATAAAAATTTTTTAAACTGGTGGTTTTATTTGTTACCTAAAAAGAAAGTTTTTTTGTAAATTTTCATACATTTTTAGACAGTTTACCCATATTTATGTAGGAAAAACTAGCAATTTTCAATGAAAATTGATGTGTTTTCAAAACTGTCCTTGCGCATGGGAATGCAAGTATATCATTTGAAAAAAATTATATAATATCTAACACCAAATTTTTAAAAACACAATTTAAAGAAAAATAAAATTATATTGAATTTTTATTGTAAAAATAACCTAAAAAAACTACATTTTTAACTCTACTCATGGGCCACACTTTTTTAATACACTTTTTATGAAAAATCGGAGTTTATGGTTGTAATACGAATAGGTTAAATAAGATATCCTTAAAGTTTCAGATTAATTCATTGTAATCCTATGCACATAAGACTGCCTGAACATGGGAAAATCATAAATGGAGAAAACCGCACTTTTGTAAAAAAAAGATATAACTTTTTGATGATTTTAAAACAATTTTTTTATTGCAGAATATTGATCAAAATTGTTTTTTTAATAATTTCTATGTTTTATGAAGTTTGTCTGCATAGTATAGAGTAGATTTGGACACGGGTTTGGATTCGGTTAATGTAGGAGCACGCTGCAATGCGTGCAATAAAGGTCGGAGGAAAAATACGCATAAATAACTATTCAGTTCCTTAAAATTGTTTTTATGGCCAATATTGCCAATACAAAATCATTTTCTGTTCTAAAGCTGCACAAAGTATCAGAAAATGAAATAAAAGAAATCGAGCTTTTTCGTCAAATTTTACTATAGGACCAACTTAAGGCGGCAAACCTCCTTTATAACTTGTAAATTGAATTATAAAGCTTTCTTTATGACTAAAAGTCATTTTACTCCTCTCCTACGCTCTGAAGAGTGATAAGAGTACGTACATTCAACACGCTTTTTTATGAAAAATAATATGATATTAACATATATTGACATCATTTTCCATGAATAATTTACGTTACAGCTGCTTATTTGAGGTTTCATATGAAAGCTGAGATCATGGCCTTTAATTTGAGTGGTCAAAGAACTTTTAAAGATAATGTGGTCAAAAGTTATGCCCTTTTAGTGGTAAATTGAGGATTTTTAGAAGTTTAGTAAGAGATAATTCCCGATTTACCACCAAAATTATTTTCCAATCTTAAAATTGGCGCCCTTTTGACCACATTATCCTTAAAAGTTTTTAGACCCCATAAATTAAAGGTCTTGATCTCAGCTTTCATATGAAGTTGTAAGAAAGTAGGTGTGGCGTAAAATTACTTATAGTAAATTATGTCAATATATGTTAATGTGATGTTATTTAAAAGAAATAGTAAAAAAAACTTTCTATTTATGCATGCATGTAAAAGGAAGATTTTAATTTTTTTCAGAATTGATTTGTAGATGTATGTATTAAAGAAAATATATTACAAAAATCATCAATTCTCCATGTTATTTAAACGAGAAATGTCGATGCCTGATATAAAGACACGGGTTAGTGTATATATAATAAAAAAAAATTTCAAGAGGCCAAAATCATTTCTTTAAGGTGTTTTCAAAGTGGCGGTTTTAGGAAGAGATTTGGACAGTTGAAATTAGAACGTGAGTAAATATTGCTTGCTTGGTCTCGACTATACTTCTCTTTTCTTCAGTGTGCAAACTTACTTGCGATTCTTGCACGTAAGATAGCCTACAGTGTTTGACTGTTCCAGAGCTTTGTTTTTCTCACAAATTAAGACTTCGATAGCATCGTTTCTGCTGTTGGATGATACTTTCTTTCTCCAAATACAAACTTTCCTCTTATTTTCGAATTCGTCTTTTCTGTTGCAGCAAATATGTGACTCTTCAACGATCTTGTCATTATCACAAGTTTTAGCGAGTTTTTCAGTTTTAAGACTTTAATGTCAACATTGATGTTATCTTCAATAGAATCAGTTCCCCACAATATTTTTCTTACTTTTGCAACGTGGCCCTATTGGAAACATTGTATTTGCCTAATGTAGTTAGGACTTTGCCAAACTTTGACAAAATTTGTTGAAAGTAGCCGATTTGAATAAGTTGGCAAATATTAGCAAAATTTGGCAAAAATAGCAAATTATTTCCAGATGTAGCAAAGTTTGGCGAAAATTTGCTTCTCAAAAGAAATGACATTTCTGACCACTGTTTTCAGACTTGACAAACTCGGACAAAATTAGACAAATTATGGATAAATTTGGCGAAATGTAGCGAATTATCACAAAATGAGACAGTTTGGCATTTCAAAAAGTTTTTACGAAAAATTCTTTTCCTGATACAGTCTCAGAATATGGCACTGTTTAGCAAAATCAGGCAGAATCAGGTGAATTCCAAATAAGTAAGGCAAAACACAGCAAGTTATCATAAGACGTAACAAAGTTTGGCAAACAAAGCTTTCCAGGAAAATTCTTTTTCTCTCTAGTCTCAGAATACGGCACTGTTTACCGAAATTTGTTGAAGTTGAACTGATTTTGCTACATCTTGTTTGAACTGACCCCATTTTGCTATATTTTGCTAGAACTTGCAAGAGTGTTCGAATCGACAAAATTAGGCAGCTTTATTGAAAAGTATACCAATGTTATCAAGGTTTGGCAAATTTTTGCACAATTTAGCCAACTTTTTGGCAGTAAAAATATTTCCACTGGCGTTACTTTTTATGTTGTTTTTGTTGTAATCAACATTTTTTTGTAACGAAAATTTTTTTTTGAGAGATCTAATGCTTGCCATTATTTGCATTTTGTCAACACGCCGTTTTTGCTATATTATTAGACTGCTTTTTTACGGGTTTTACGAATTCTCGTCTCTTTTGTTGAAACAAGTGCTCTCGAGAGATCTGCGCTTTAGTTCTAAGCTTCTTCCGTCAGATAAGGTTCGCTCATAAAAAAAGAGCGTGTCGAAGAGTTGATTTGCTCGAAAAAGGGAGCTTTTTCAAAAGAATTTTTTGGATAAAAGTGTGACTTCTTTCAAAAAAAAGCACATGACCGTTCAACGGAACTCATTTGAAAAGCGCACGCGGCATCGTACTTTTCAAGTTTCGGAATTGCAGCTTTCCTTGGCAACGCCGAAAAATAGAAAGATTCATGATACGATGTAATTTTTTAAACTAAGTTCTTTCCGAGTTTATGAGTGAGTTAATTTTTGAAATTTTTTCTCTTAAATTCTACGAATTACTTCCACCACTTTGATGAAAAACTCTTTCGTGATTTAAGGGAAAAAGAATCCGATATTTTACCGAAAACATTTTCTTATCGAGTTCAAAGGAACTCCAACGATAATCACCAGAGAAATTTTTGCTTGTGCGAAAAAAGTAAATTTTCACGGGAAACGTTCTGAGCTTTATTTAACAAGCTTCACTGCTAGAACTATTTAGTTGAGAGAAAAATTAGCTTCAAGAACTAAATTTTTCAATTTGTTACATAGCGATTGATGAAATGCTTCTTCTCAAAACTTAAAAAGAAATAATAACGATTAATTTCCAGTCTTTTTTATTGCAAATCGTCCCTGTGGTCGAAATGAGCTTTATGTAAAAAGTTCTCTGCGTTGGCTTAATCAATCATTATTGTTGATCTTCTTCCTATTATTTTTTACACCTTTGCAAAGGCAAATGCAGTGGGAAAAGTGATTTTTACTATTCTGATCTATTTTACAATCAATAAGACTGACACAATACTAATGACATCATGAATTTCAATTCTTAACCTCACATTGAATGGTGATTTTAGTGAAAAGTCATTTGTACTACCTCAATCGTATATTTTCCAACAAAAACTTTATTATTCAAAGCATTTAAAACCTGCACAAAAATTTTCTAATGAGAATATAATACATTATTTGGCCTGTATCTATCAAATCTGGATCACAATAACTGTAATAATATTGACTTTCTCTTATCAAGTTATATTTACAACACAAATATACAAATCTCAGTTTCTAGTTTCTTCAACTTCTTTAGATGTATACTAATTTATTCCGCGGCTATAAACAGTTATGTTTTATAATAAAAGATTTGTCAATTAAGATTCGAATGAATTATGAGTAACATAAGTTAAAAATGCGTATAATACTAAAGTACAAGAATTTTGAATCGAAGGCAGTTTTGATGCACTATTAGTTTGAGAGAAAGTCAATATTATTACAGTTATTGTGATCAGTAGTATGAAATTTGGATGTGCATTAATATGTCATGAGCGATCTATTTGATAGATACAGGCCAAATAATGTATTATATTCTCATTAGAAAATTTTTGTGCAGGTTTTAAATGCTTTGAATAATAAAGTTTTTGTTGGAAAATATACGATTGAGGTAGTACAAATGACTTTTCACTAAAATCACCATTCAATGTGAGGTTAAGAATTGAAATTCATGATGTCATTAGTATTGTGTCAGTCTTATTGATTGTAAAATAGATCAGAATAGTAAAAATCACTTTTCCCACTGCATTTGCCTTTGCAAAGGTGTAAAAAATAATAGGAAGAAGATCAACAATAATGATTGATTAAGCCAACGCAGAGAACTTTTTACATAAAGCTCATTTCGACCACAGGGACGATTTGCAATAAAAAAGACTGGAAATTAATCGTTATTATTTCTTATTAAGTTTTGAGAAGAAGCATTTCATCAATCGCTATGTGACAAATTGAAAAATTTAGTTCTTGAAGCTAATTTTTCTCTCAACTAAATAGTTGTAGCAGTAAAGCTTGTTAAATAAAGCTCAGAATGTTTCCCGTAAAAATTTACTTTTTTCGCACAAGCAAAAATTTCTCTGGTGATTATCGTTGGAGTTCCTTTGAACTCGATAAGAAAATGTTTTCGGTAAAATATCGGTATCTTTTTCCCTTAAATCACGAAAGAGTTTTTCATCAAAGTGATGGAAGTAATTCGTAGAATTTAAGAGAAAAAATTTCAAAAATTAACTCACTCATAAACTCGGAAAGTACTTAGTTTAAAAAATTACATCGTATCATGAATCTTTCTATTTTTCGGCGTTGCCACGGAAAGCTGCAATTCCGAAACTTGGAAAGTACGATGCCGCGTGCGCTTTTCAAATGAGTTCCGTTGAACGGTCATGTGCTTTTTTTGAAAGAAGTCACACTTTTATCCAAAAAATTCTTTTAAAAAAGCTCCCTTTTTCGAGCAAATCAACTCTTCGACACGCTCTTTTTTTATGAGCGAACCTTATCTGACGGAAGAAGCTTAGAACTAAAGCGCAGATCTCTCGAGAGCACTTGTTTCAACAAAAGAGACGAGAATTCGTAAAACCCGTAAAAAAGCAGTCTAATAATATAGCAAAAACGGCGTGTTGACAAAATACAAATAATGACAAGCATTAGATCTCTCAAAAAAATTTTCGTTACAAAAAAAATGTTGATTACAACAAAAACAACATAAAAAGTAACGCCAGTGGAAATATTTTTACTGCCAAAAAGTTGGCTAAATTGTGCAAAAATTTGCCAAACCTTGATAACATTGGTATACTTTTCAATAAAGCTGCCTAATTTTGTCGATTCGAACACTCTTGCAAGTTCTAGCAAAATATAGCAAAATGGGGTCAGTTCAAACAAGATGTAGCAAAATCAGTTCAATTTCAACAAATTTCGGTAAACAGTGCCGTATTCTGAGACTAGAGAGAAAAAGAATTTTCCTGGAAAGCTTTGTTTGCCAAACTTTGTTACGTCTTATGATAACTTGCTGTGTTTTGCCTTACTTATTTGGAATTCACCTGATTCTGCCTGGTTTTGCTAAACAGCGCCATATTCTGAGACTGTATCAGGAAAAGAATTTTTCGTATAAACTTTTTTAAATGCCAAACTGTCTCATTTTGTGATAATTCGCTACATTTCGCCAAATTTATCCATAATTTGTCTAATTTTGTCCGAGTTTGTCAAGTCTGAAAACAGTGGTCAGAAATGTCATTTCTTTTGAGAAGCAAATTTTCGCCAAACATTGCTACATCTGGAAATAATTTGCTATTTTTGCCAAATTTTGCTAATATTTGCCAACTTATTCAAATCGGCTACTTTCAACAAATTTTGTCAAAGTTTGGCAAAGTCCTAACTACATTAGGCAAATACAATGTTTCCAATAGGGCCACGTTGCAAAAGTAAGAAAAATATTGTGGGGAACTGATTCTATTGAAGATAACATCAATGTTGACATTAAAGTCTTAAAACTGAAAAACTCGCTAAAACTTGTGATAATGACAAGATCGTTGAAGAGTCACATATTTGCTGCAACAGAAAAGACGAATTCGAAAATAAGAGGAAAGTTTGTATTTGGAGAAAGAAAGTATCATCCAACAGCAGAAACGATGCTATCGAAGTCTTAATTTGTGAGAAAAACAAAGCTCTGGAACAGTCAAACACTGTAGGCTATCTTACGTGCAAGAATCGCAAGTAAGTTTGCACACTGAAGAAAAGAGAAGTATAGTCGAGACCAAGCAAGCAATATTTACTCACGTTCTAATTTCAACTGTCCAAATCTCTTCCTAAAACCGCCACTTTGAAAGCACCTTTAACTAGCAATTTTGACACGCTCCGCGCAGTTCATCTTTTTGTTTCAGGTTTGGAATGTGGTACAAAACATTTGAAAATACATTAAGCAGAATCTTCATATAAGTTTATAAAAAATATCTTAATGCTAAGCAAAAATGATATTTTCAAAAACGTTAGTATTGTATACGTCAAAAAAGTTTATTTTTTTAAGGTTAAGAATTTCAATATTGAGCGTTTTTTTCTGTTTCATCGTACAATATGAACATAGCTGCTTATGTAAAAAATACTAATAAATTAATGATCAGTTACATTGGCGAAAATAGTGCTTAATTAGGAGGAGGCAAGCCTAATACAATATTAAAATTCAAATCACAATGTTTATAATCACGTTATATGTGTCTTTCAGTCGCTAGAAGGTACCCTACTGAAAATGCTTCGATGATAATCAGGTGAGAATCATGTGCAAATCATGCCAAAATCGCATATGATTCTAAAATGATTATCACCTGATTTTCACCTGAAAATCATGTTGATATATTTTATTAAATATAATGTAATTTTTTCTATTCCATAGAGAAAATTTTATATATAAAGTACGTAGCACGCCAAAATTGACCAAATATTATTTTAATAATTTTTGTATATTAATGATGTTCCGAAGGAAGCATAATCCAAAAACGAGAGTCTAACCTCATTACTGATGAGCTATGGGGATATTATAGTCTAATCTCATCATAATCATCCTGCAGGTATTTTATTACATTCCTGAAATAAAAGAACAATATCTAAATAAATAATTTTTCTCTGGCACTGATCAAAAGCAAAACTGAGCTACTTATCTGACTATACAATCCTTGAACAATTCAAAGGGACATCACAATCCTTCATCAACTTGAGAATAGATGTATACAAGTATCAAAAAAGCCAAATTTGTTTTAGCGTAACCATCTGAAATAAACAAGAACATATTTTATAAAATGAAACAGTTTTACATCAAAAGATAAAAATTGTATTTTTAAACATATGTTATACTTTCATAAAGGTTGTGAATCCTTTTTATCAAATGCAATGCTAATTATTTTCAAATCTTATTCTAGTTATTTAGTTAAACAACTTAATATTTAAACAACAATAAATCAAAATCTATAAATAATTTATAAGCAATTAGTTAAAACAATCATTTTTCTAGAAGAATGCACAATATTTTTGAAGTGACATATTAAGTCATTGATCAAAATGTTAATTAGATTCATTTCATGTTTAAAGTCTGGGCAGCGATAATATAATAAAGTAGTTCTTCTGTAATATTGATTAAATATAATACTGTGATATTCATCTGGATTCTTGAACAGTTTAGACTTCATAATCCTTCAGTATACAAATAAGAAAAAGTAAAATTTGTTTTGGATAATCATCTGAAACCAAATGAAAATAAATTTTTTAAAATCAAAGTCTTTCGTCTAACACTATTACACTTTATCATTAAAAAATTGGACAAAACAAACTGTTTTTCTCAAACTTGACTTCACGCATGAACAGCTCTTCAGCAGTTTTGAGATTCTAGAGCTCATTGTTGTAGCCGGAGTTGGCATATTCAATCGAAAGTAGAACACACAGAACAATGTTGCTCTTGTTGTCGTACAGGTTTACATCCGTAGCAGAAGTTACTATTTAACATACGCACTACATATTTCAGTTTCAGCTTAGAAGTCAAGTGCAGGGGTGCCTGCTGAAGTTCACCCTCGCATCTGATTGAAACCTTCTTTAGTAGCAGCTTTTTAATATGTTAGAGTGCACTATCTCGCTGCTACTTCATGCCCGTACACTATTTAATCAAAGATTGTTTGCAGGACTGTCCTTGCTGATACGCATGTTAAAATTGGTATTGAAGTCCAGCAGCTTCCAAAGTATGGTGGTCAATCTTTTGGCAGCTACAAGGTGCACAGGCGTTTGTCCAGAGCGATAGTTTTTTATGTCAATGATGACTCCCTTTTGCAGGAGCATCAACACGATTTCTTCGCCCACCGGGTTCACTGTGGGATTGTAGTCGGCCTGTAGAAGCAGTTTAGCAACGCCTTCAATTTGTAATGAAGAGCTAACAGTATAGTACATGGTAATCTTTCGTCTTAATGTTATTGATTGGTAATCCATATGTCAACAGAAAGTTACACATTGCTTCCATATTGCCATGTCATACTGCAATCAATAATCTTGTAATTGTTAGCTTGATCAGGTTGGAAGTTGAAACAGCTAGAAGCTGCGTTGGATGCCATTTCTGTTGAATTATTAAAAATATTCAGTATTCCATAAATTAGCATTTATTAGCTATTATAATTACAAAATTTTAAAAAACAGTGAAATTAGTAAATTAGCTAAACGTGGCATCTAACATACACTATTAAAATTTTCTTAATTTTGTGATATATTGCAGAGTATAAAAAAATAATTAGAGATATTTTTACTTGCTCCTATGTTGATTTGAGAAAAGAAAAGCACCCTTACAGTTCACCCCCAGAAAACACTTTTTATTTAATTTCGTAAAAGTAAAGTGCAATTTCTTTTTAAACATCAATTTATTTTTTAAACTAAACTTATGTTGACATTGCTCATATTCTGATTGGTCGCTTTCATTTTTAGGAGTTTAAATAATATTGTACAGTTGTAATTTCAATTTTGTATTATTTCAACTGCACCTTTCTTTTGTTCTTGACCCACGGTCACTCTGTATATGGCATTTTGTCCGTTAATTGAAATAAAAATAAAAATAAAAATAAAATAATATTGTTAAGGGTCTTTCTACTATAAATAAATATATTGAATTTCAATAAATCAAATTTAAAATTTATCATGTATGGCAGTTAAAAAAAAGAGAGTAAAATATTTCTCGACGTTTTCTTTGATTTAAATATATACTATTTTATTATAAAATAAAAATATATTTCACAAATGCATGTGATAAAATTTTTTTTTAAATGTTATACCTTTTAAGTTTATTTAATATATAAGTAATGTATGAAAGCTAAGAATATTTTGGTGCACAGTTTGTTCTTTTATTAGGTCATCGAATATCAAACATTTATTTTTATCCAGCATTCGAATCAGCAGCTATAACAATACGCTATTGTTGTTTTTAAGCAGTTCCATTTCACATGTGCCAGTGATCAGGGAAATAAAATTTTATTATAGTTTTACGAATTAAAAACGAAATAGTTGTTTTTTGTTAATTATAAGAACCTTAAGGTACGCATATTATTTATTAAGCATTACATAAATGCAAAATACCCTAATGGAAATCAAACATGTATATATAAATGTACAAGAGTGTACTTTTTTATTAACATAAACTTTTCATAGAGAAAATATTTAGTATAATTTAGCGATTTCATTTTGGATTTGCCATACTAGTTTATATTTATATACATATATATACACTATCTTATAGAATTTCGTAAAAAATTTACACTTTTTACATTTATTTACACTATTATACACAGATTATGTGATAATGAGAGTTAAACACCTATTATTTTATGTATATTTGATATTATTGAGTCATTATATATTTTTCGATGATATTATTTATTATTTGTTGTATATTCATTATCAATGTTAGCTCATATACTCTATTTTATTGTCAAATTAAAACAGAAATAGACACTTTTATACACTTTTGTACATTTTTATACATTTGTATACACTTATATATAGTTATATATATTTTTTATTTTCACAAGGATATTAAGATCGATATAATAAATTTCTAAAAATAGTTGAATGCTCATAGATGTTTGTAAAATTCATTTAAATATTTTTCTTTTTTTTAATCAAATACTAATACATTAATTTATAAAAAAGTTTTAAATATCTCTAACAGAATTAATTCATTTTATTACATTTTGAAAAACTTTTTTTACAGAATATTATATAATCATCTTAATCATACTCATAATAGAATGCAAATTCTTAATTTATTTTAAATTTCAAATTATTTTGGATCGTCTGTGTATGTTTCAGATATTAAGAATGACTATCAATCGGATGAATGTTATAAACTTGCTTCTAAGTAATATAGCAATGGGGGGTCCGAACTCACTGATCTCGTATCAATAGGGGTTCGAGCTCACCTGAGCTCGTATCAATGGGGGTTCGAGCTCACCTGAGCTCGTAGCGAGTGAGCTCGAACTCTCATAGGGTTTCTGGGGGTGGCCACTCGACTGCTGGCTCACTTCCCCTACCCGACTGCTGGCTCACTCCCCCTACCCACCTCCCTCCGCGAGTACTAGGGTGCGGGCCCGGACCTGCACCGCGCGCGAAGCCCGGAATGCGGGACCGGACCTCGCGAGCCCGGAACGCCGGCCACGGGGCCGCTGCCGCGCGCGAAGTCATGAACGCGGGGAGCGCGTCTTAAGGTGGCTCGAGCGGTAGGTGCCGTATCAAGCGAGGGCACCGTAAGGAGCATTGCATTAGCAAGCTATTTAATAGTCATAATTTCAGAAAAAAACATGAATTACTACTTCCTAGTATGTTAATGTAAAAACTGTGACATAAATGGATAAACAAACTCGATTTTTTTTACTTTTTCTTTTATCTGTGGGTGTAACAATTTTTTCGACCGCTACTGACTCGGTAAGTGTGGCAACGTCGCAAGGATCAGCTGATCCGGTAGAACATGTGCGCCCATGACGTTTACTTTGTGATTTCTGTAGGTGTTTCAAATAAACATGCCTCATAATGTGCATGCGACAAAAAGTAAATTACAAATTTACGAGTTTTATGTATTAAAACATTTTTAAAAAGTTATTATGTAAAATATCACTTTGACAAAAATGTTATGTAAAAAGCCAGTGTCAAAAACATGCTATGTCAATATATTCATATATAAATACATGTTTTTGATTGAATTTGTACATAACCTTTTTTTACATCTGATTTTATATAACATCTTTTGAAAAGAAAATCTGATACGATCAAATGATATTGATGTATTTTTAGAAGTCTTTTTATATCGAGCTTAAAATTTAAGTATGATAAAATCATGCGATTAATTATCAATTTATAAATGTATGAAAAGTGTTTTAATTGAGGAGTGGTAGAACAAAAGCGGATAATTCAAGTTTCGGTAATAATTGTATTTATCTATTATAATTTATTGTTGTCTTTATATATTTTACATTATTGGATACTTAAACTTAATATTTTACCATAAAAACAACACTTTAAGATGCACTTACTCCATAATAAACAATATTAAGTAGATTGACATTTAAAATTGCAATTATCCGATTTTATTCCGACACTCCACAATTATAAAATAATGAAATGTACTTATACGATTTTTACACTGATTTTCTTGTTTATTACAAGTTTCTTTTACTCCTAAATAAATAATGTATTCCGAATAGTATTAATAAAGTAGTCACAAATAAAATAAAAGTCATACAATTTAAAGTTTAGTCAGTTTAAATTTCACGCCATTTCATGTTCATTTTGAAATGCGATATTGCCGCTTGTAATAGACATGAGCAGAAAGTACTACAGAGTGTAGTAAATCGTTAGTTTATACACTTTCATTATTATTATTTCTCTATTTTGATCGACTACTCACAATTATTTTTATGCCCTTGTAATCCTCATAAACCAGTGTATAACCACCTGTTTTTTTGTTATGATTTAGTATTTTACAACATTATTACAGAATAATTACTCACAGATAATGACAGAAACGTCATAAGCTACGTGTTGTACAGACTCATTTTACAACTCTTTTTTCTTTATAATTTAGTCGATGAGCTTATGATTTTTGGAAAGCAATAAAAAGTTTAACATTTAAAGTATATTTCCCGCATATTTTTAATGTGATTTTTAAAAAGTCGCTCGAGCCTCCTTAAGTCAAGATCACCGGACGCGCGTCTTAAGGCCGAAACGCTGGCCGCGCGTCTTAAGCCCGGATCACCGGCCACGCGTTTTAAGCCTGGATCACCGGCCGCGAGCCAAGTCATGTGTACGCGTCTTAAGCCCACACTGCACGCGAAGACCGCATAAACTAGTGAAATCGCTAGAGTGAGCGCGCTAAACATGCCCCCCCCCCAGCGTTGGACACGGTCGGATTTCAGATGGCAGAATCCCTAGATCCTAGTAATAAAATTTGACATAGTGGTTAGCTATGTTCAGATCATTGGCGCGAAATGCCGCGGGGTGTTCTCAAACCCATCCGATTCGACTCTGCCAGATAATCTAGCAGAGTCGAATCGGATGGGTTTGAGAACACCCCGCGGCATTTCGCACCAACGATCTGAACATAGCTGACCACTATGTCAAATTTTATTACTAGGATCTAGGGATTCTGCCATCTGAAATCCAACCGTGCCCAACGCTGGCCCCCCCTCTAACGTGCAACTAGCGCGCTGTCTACAACGCCATCTGTAGACCTTCCAATAAAGCACACCTAAAAGTCCGCTTTCCCACTCAAAGTATCGTTCCATGTGAGTAGTATATCAAATATATATGACCGATTTCATCTCAAATCATGCAGGCCGACAGCACCTATCTCTCCGAATCAGCTCAAATTATAGTATATTATTCTACTCGGAAAATAAGCGTATACGTATTTTTTTATTTTTCGATAGCATCAAAATTGCATGTGTTATGCTTTTTTCAAAAATGACTCCTCAAATTTCGTTTCTCAAAAATCGAAAACTTTTTTCTTTTTAAATCGTTCTAATTCGTCTTTTTATGGTTATTTGAAAATAATTCTGTACATATTCGATGCTGTTGGTGATACTCTTTCGATCTGCCAAGTTCAAAATTTTTTTTACAAAAAATCAAGGATGATATGGCATTTTTTATAAACAATGAAAAGTGCTTTTTTCTCAAAAAAAGCCATCTTTTTTTACTCAATTTTTTTTATAGATAGCTAGTCTCAATACCTATATGGTCATATACATGACATTTGGAATATTTTTGTTTTTTAAGAGACATAAACGAAATAAGAAAAAAATTTTATGTACCCCTAAGTATAATGATTATACGTATATAGCAGAGCCAGAATCTGTGCATTAGGCGAATACGTGTACGATTATTTATATATGTGTGTGTACACCATAGAGGAGTCTAACGCATGGTACTAGAATTCTCCGCAAGGTGGCTAAAACTCATCTTTTGCTATCACGTAGATAATGTTAGTTATTTTAGCTTATTTAAGGAACCCGGTCTAGTTATCTTAATATATATAGTATTACTTATACATACTAAGATTTCTCTTGAATTATGGCTGAAATTTATTCAACAAAGAGGCGCAAGTGTCCAAACTTTTTTGGATCACACAAATAAAACGTATATGATGCCACTGTTAAATTTAGAAAATTGGAGAATTTAGCAGAACTTCTTCGACAAAGTTTTCCTAACAAAGCAGTGCAGAGTTCGGATTATGTATGCTTCAATTGTTATCAACGCATTAAAAATATTGAACCAAAGGAAATAATTGATGCGATTCATTCAGACAATTATACTGACTTGGACAGTGATACTGAAGACCATGATTTTCGAGCTAGCACCCCAGAGCGGATTTAAACGAAACCCTAATTTCAAGTTCTTTTGGTAATGTTTCGCCACTTAAAAGGAAGAGAGGTATTGATGATTCATCTGTACAAAGATACATTATTAGAAAAAAATCAGAACTAGTATCTTCATTCTCATCTGCAACTAGGTCAAAATTGTCAGAAGCATACAATGTTTGCATTGATGAATCACATGATGATTTGACTCAATGCTTCTGCAATGAATGGCTCAATAACTTGCGAGTAGCGCTTGAAAATTGTGACAGTATCAATGAGAAAATTAGAATTTTAACGTTGCTTCCTTCGTCATTAACAAAATCTAGTATTTTATCAGCATTTCCCGAAGTAACTGTTTATATGATTGACAAAGCAAGAATGCTTGTAACAACTAAGGGAATATATTCTGAACCTGACGCGTATACTGGTCATCCATTGGACGAAAAGTCTACAAAAATTGCCATGGAATATTTTCTAAACGATGACTTTAACTGTACACGTCAAAGCCCTAATAAATGTGATGTTGTGACTGTTCAACAAAATGGAAAAAAAGAAAAAAAAATAAAACGTTATTTGACACGCAGTTTAAAAGAGGCGTATAAACTATTCAAACAAGAAAACCCAGACATAAAAATCGGTATAACAAAGTTTTATACATTAAAACCAAAGTTTGTTATGTTGAGCCCGTCGAAGGAAGTGTGTCTGTGCATTTACTGTGCAAATTTTGATTTATACGTTAATAGTCTAAATAATTAGACTAAGGAGGCAAACATTCAGACCTCGATAGAGTTCGTTCTACACTTTTATCGGCAATTGTTTGCTCCAATTTGTCCGATAAGTGTATTTTTCAAGAATGTACTTTATGCCCAGGTTCTGAAAATATCAACCTAAGTTTGTTTGGATTAGAGACAACTAATGAACATGAGGCGATTGTTTTTGCTATGTGGGAAAATGGCCATCTTGTGAAGAAAAGATTAACAATCTCTAATTTTTTTAGCGATCTTTCTTCTTGGACAGTCAAAACAAGCGTTCATTTAAATATTAAAAATATACAAAGAAAAGCTATAAAAGAAGAGAAAGAAATAGCTGCAGCTAACTCAGGTCATCTAGTACTGCATGGTGATTTTGCTGAAAATTGGGCAGTGATTCACGGTAACCCTATTCAAGGTACTCACTGGGTTAATCAACAGGTCTCTATTTTCACAGCAGTTTGTTATCAAGGAAAACTAACAAAAACTTTTGCTGTCATCAGTGATGATAGAAAACACGATTCTTTCCATGCCTTGTTAGCAATGGAAAAAATAATTGATTCGATGAAAAATGATTCAACCGATTTAATAGATCAAATATCGATTATAACAGATGGAGCAGCAAGCCACTTCAAAAATCGATTTCAATTGTATGAAATGAAAAATGCTTCCATCAATAAAAAATGGTTGTTTTCAGCTACAGGTCACGGGAAAGGTGCATGTGATGGTGTTGGCGGACTAGTCAAACACTATGCAACTAGACATAATCTTCAGAACAGTCATATTGAATCAATACAAGATGCCAATGCTTTTGTAACAAAAGTTCAATCTTATACTAATAATATTAAACTGATCTTACTACCAAAAGAAGATATTGAAGTTTTTAGACAAAATAAAATAAAAGAGTGGCTTAAGGCTCCTAAATATAACGGCATTCAGAAAACCCATGTATGGAATCAACTCAAAGAATCGTGTTAGCAGGAAAGTTAGAAAAAGCAATAAAATGTCTAAAAATCATAAAAAAGGGAAAAATACATAGGATTTTTTCTTGCACGACAGTGCTATGGTGGAACATAAAATTTTTTTCTTATTTCGTTTATATCTTTTAAAAAACAAAAATATTCCAAATGTCATGTATATGACCATATAGGTATTGAGACTAGCTATCTATAAAAAAAATTGAGTAAAAAAAAGATGGCTTTTTTGAGAAAAAAGCACTTTTCATTGTTTATAAAAAATGCCATATCATCCTTAATTTTTTGTAAAAAAAATTTTGAACTTGGCAGATCGAAAGAGTATCACCAACAACATCGAATATGTACAGAATTATTTTCAAATATCCATAAAAAGACGAATTAGAACGATTTAAAAAGAAAAAAGTTTTCGATTTTTGAGAAACGAAATTTGAGGAGTCATTTTTGAAAAAAGCATAACACATGCAATTTTGATGCTATCGAAAAATAAAAAATAAAGCGAGCGCAAAACAGCTGTTTGCCGGTCGGCGGTCGAAAAAAATTCCCGCTACTGAGAGAATTTTAGAAACTTTTGTAAATTTTGTACAAGAAATCGATTTTTAGTCAGCTGCGAATACGAAAGTACGAGTATATCGGCAGCATTTGATCTGAAACTTTCCAAAACGGTAGCTTTTTACTATCTCTTGAACAAGTTCTTTGCCCGAATACAACAACATGTATATTTCAAGATATTTAAAGTTATGTATTTTAAATTTTTTTTTTGATCGCTTATAACTCGAAAATGGCACGGTATTTTTACCTAACAGGGCTGATTTTTTTCGCTTTTTAATAGTTTATCGATTTTTTGATTTTTGTGTTTTAGTTTTTCGAGATTTTTGGTATGTTAAAAATATTATGATTAAGTTTGTGTAAATGCATTGTAAAGAGCATAACATTATTTGTCTTTTACAACCGCAATTTTTGGTTGACAGGCACTTCTTTTGTTATACACGAAAAAAGTCATATTTAGATTAAACGGTTATATCTCGGAAATCTATGATGGCAAATCGTTCACAAAATTTTAGATGATTAGGAATTTAGCGAATTTACGTACTAACATCTGACTACATTTAATTTGAATATTTAAACAATTTTAATAATTTATGTACAGAGAAAAAATTGGTGTTATAAGGATTATTTCCTATCTGGAATTTTAGTAAAAATTATGTTTAGTCAAACCATCAATGATAAAGAAGGACACCCTTTTTGAGCTATTATTTAGAAAGAGATAAGGCAATTTAAAATTAATTTATTAGAACAAAGAATTTCATATTGGAACAATTAGTCTAGTTTGAGGAAGCTGCCAATGAATGCCAATGAATTGGCAGCGGTCTTTTCAGTCTATGTGGCGGCATTTTGTAAATTATTGATATTTAAAACAGTTTAATTCCATATAGAAGATAGTATGAATTATAGAAAAAACTTTTTGTTTTTATATTTAAAATTAAATTTTGATTCTCTAGGATGTACGCAAAATGACAACACTTGCATCGTAGCATTATAAAAATTATAAATATTATGGTTAAATAAACTTTAGAAAGACTAACTATTTTCCAATAGAATTATGTTTATATTGTTAATATGTAGTGTAAGACACCCTTAAATTTTAGAACAATTCACAAATTGAGAAACAAATCAACAAAGATTATGTCTTTTTTAGCGTTCTAATTAAGATTCCCCTTTTAAATATCTTGTGGATCAGTTTTCCAGCATACAAATTTGATTGAGTTTAGGTCAAATGTACAGGTACGTTTTTATTTAAATAATGCAAATAAATGTTAAGTAAAAGACCTTTGAAACAAACAGTGGCTACTATTAGGCTTCATTTTAAGGTACTAGAAAACGCTTCTTAAAGTACTTTATTAAAATCCAAGTTGCGTAGAGTCAACCTATTTTACACTTTGTTTCCAAAGTACTAAGCATGTATAGTAACTAGCCATTACTAATGTTTTTCTTCGAGTATATGCGCTGCTCTCGCGCGCTCAGCTGCCTGCTCGCTCGCACCCCTTACCCCCCACCACGGTCAAGTCAACGTAGATGATGGCTTTTATATTTTTGTCAACATTCTGTGTTAGATTAATATCAAAATCATACCAGTTGCCGCTTTGCAACAATTTTAATGCATTCTCATATTGTGTTTCTTGTGCGTACGTGAGTGTTTGTATGTGCTACTATGATAGAGGCAGCAGAATCATCGTGATATTCTTTGTCACTATTATTTTTTTCATACTTCAACTCGTGTTAGACTTCGAATTAGTTAGATTGAACTTTCAATCATTGCTTTTTAATTTACTTGATTGTATTTTCTGCACCTGGTCTTTTTATATAGTATGAAATAATATTTGTTGATCTTTTGCCTTCGCTTTCGCTGTTTAAAACCTCAAAAGTATAAACGAGTTATTACCTAGTTCTTCCCGGGCTCCTGCTTTAAATATTAACGAATTGAAACTGGATGATAATTAGCTAACAGACTAGCCGGACTCATTAATTTTCTACCAGGGTGTTGCAAGGTTTAGATGTTCAAACTGATCAGATTGGAGTATTCGACGATTTGTTATGTTCAAAATACATACAATTAGGGTAGGAGTGTAGGAGTTTGAAAAGTAACTTATTCATCAAAGTTATAGCCTATTTGCGTCATATTTTATGATAAAATTTAAAAAAATTGAATAAATCAGGCTGAAATAGGCTATATCTTTGGTCAATACGTTTGTTTTTCAAATTCTGACACTCATATCCTAATTATATGTAAGTATTTTGAACATAATAAAAGCTCAAAAACTTCAATCCGATCAGTTTGTATTCGCGCGTTTCCCGATTCTATAATTTGTTAGCTTGAATAATTAACTGAACAATCGAGGCACGAGCGCGTTCGAACTTACGAAGATCGTAAACAATAAAAATGCTGACTCATGGTTTTGTAAGGAGCAGGAGTGAATTGAACGAAGAAATAAACAGACAAACTGAATTTAATATTTAAATTAAACTAGTATATTATGGTCGTAAGCGTTTAACAATAACTCTTGATTTGTCTGATTTAATAAAATAAACTTTTAAATAGAAAAAACTTGCGTGTTCAAAAAGAGAACGGAAAAGCGGGGCTCGTGACCACGAGGTACGAGAATTAGATTGGTGAGTCGTATAAGCGTCTCTGGCCAGAACAGTTTAAGTCTCAAAACCTTGCAGCAAAGCAATAAATATACAAGCTTTTATTATAGCTAAACAAAGAGACGCAACGACGATAAAAAAGATTTTAAAATATTCATATTTACCGAGATAAAAATGGTAATATACGATAAATAGTTTATCTTTCCCTAAAAATATATATCCAATTTATTTGTAATGTTAACATGGTTAGGTTCCCTTATAGCTTATACTCGAAGAAAAACATTAGTAATGGCTAGTTACTATACATGCTTAGTACTTTGGAAACAAAGTGTAAAATAGGTTGACTCTACGAAACTCGGATTTTAATAAAGTACTTTAAGAAGCGTTTTCTAGTACCTTAAAATGAAGCCTAATAGTAGCCACTGTTTGTTTCAAAGGTCTTTTACTTAACATTTATTTGCATTATTTAAATAAAAACGTACCTGTACATTTGACCTAAACTCAATCAAATTTGTATGCTGGAAACTGATCCACAAGATATTTAAAAGGGGAATCTTAATTAGAACGCTAAAAAAGACATAATCTTTGTTGATTTGTTTCTCAATTTGTGAATTGTTCTAAAATTTAAGGGTGTCTTACACTACATATTAACAATATAAAAATAATTCTATTGGAAAATAGTTAGTCTTTCTAAAGATTATTTAACCATAATATTTATAATCTTTATAATGCTACGATGCAAGTGTTGTCATTTTGCGTACATCCTAGAGAATCAAAATTTAATTTTAAATATAAAAACAAAAAGTTTTTTCTATAATTCATACTATCTTCTATATGGATTTAAACTGTTTTAAATATCAATAATTTACAAAATGCCGCCACATAGACTGAAAAGACCGCTGCCAATTCATTGGCATTCATTGGCAGCCTCCTCAAACTACAATAATTGTTCCAATATGAAATTCTTTGTTGTAATAAATTAATTTTAAATTGTTTTTCGTTTCTAGGTTATATGTACAGGTAATTTTTATTTACCTCTATAGCATTTTACTTGTAAGCTACCATTGTAAGGTAACTTATGTTACCTCCACTGGAATATACTTGTAAAATAATTTTCTGGTCTAATAAATTTAAATTCAAATATATATATATTTGCTATACTACTCACATGGAACACTTTGAGCGGGAAAGCGGACTTTTAGGTGTGCTTTATTGGAAGGTCTACAGATGGCGCTCTAGACAGCGCGCTAGTTGCACGTTAGTGGGGGGGGGGGAGGGGCATGTTTAGCGCGCTCACTCTAGCGATTTTGCTAGTTTATGTGGTCTTCGCGTTCGGCGTGGGCTTAAGACGCATACACATGACTTGGCTCGCGGCCGGTGATCCGGGCTTAAGACGCGCGTCCAGCGTTTCGGCCTTAAGACGCGCGGCCGGTGATCTGGACTTAAGGCGCGCTCCCCGCGTTTATGACTTCGCGCGCGGCAGCGTCCCTGCGGCCGGCGTTCCGGGCTCGCGCAGGCTTTCCGGGCTCGGGCAGGTCCGGGCCCGCGTTCCGGGCTTCGCGCGCGGTGTAGGTCCGGGCCCGTACCCTAGCACTCGCGGATGGAGGTGGGTAGGGGGAGTGAGCCAGCAGTCGAGTGGGGGAAGTGAGCCAGCAGTCGGGTGGCCACCCCCAGCAACCCTATGAGAGTTCGAGCTCACTCGCTACGAGCTCAGGTGAGCTCGAACCCCCATTGATACGAGCTCAGGTGAGCTCGAACCCCCATTGCTATACTACTCTTCTAATAACATTTCAAGCTTTAAACTTACCAAAAACTCCAGAAACACCTCAAGAGATTAGCTTAAAAAATAGTATTGAAAATATTCTATTAAATGCTATGAAGGAATTTCACGATGTAGAGATGGTTGAATATGAAACATTAGATTTTTAAGAACCGTATAAAGATGTTAATATGAAAATTATAGAAGACAATGGTAAAATATTTACAATTGATGAAGATTTACTACAATGTACAGAAGATACAGAAGAATTAGATCATGAATTCTGGAGAAGTGGTTTGATAAACAATTTATCATTAAAAACGGTACAAAATCGTTTTTGCAAGGTTCAGTCCATAACCCAATTAAAACGTTGGGCAAAAACATTAAATAAAGGATGAACGTATAAAGAGAAAATAGGAAGAATTTGTTCTTTTGCTTTATAAAATTTTAAAACTGCTGTTGATGCTGGTTATTCGGTTCATGCCAAGGATTTACAAAAATGGGCGTTACAGGCTCAAAAGGATATTGGAAACGAAGATTTTCGTTTTAAAGCATCTAATCATTGGTTATCTAATTTTAAAAAATTTAGTAGAAAAATTAACCAATTTGTTACCAAAAAAACATTTGAAGGAGTAGATTATTTAGAAAGAACAGCTGATACGTTTGTTATTGAAATAAAAAAACTGATTCATGAAAAAGGTATAGAAAATGTATTTAATTCAGATCAATCAGGCTTTCAATTAGAAATGCACTCAGGTCGTACATTAGCAGTTAAAGGACAGAATCAAGTTCAATATTTGGTAACAATATCAGTCGATGGTAGACTTCTTTCACCTCTTCTTATAGTTCTTAAAGAAAAAAGTGGTGAATTTGGACCCATTATAGAACGAGACTTATTTAGACTCCATAATGTATATGTTATGGCTTCTAAATCTGGAAAATTAACCTTAGATAATTGAAAAAAATGTATTTATTTGATGTTGTAAATGTGTAAATGAATGAATGTAAATGAGTAAATAATATTGTAAATGAATAAATCAAATTTGTAAAACTGTAAATTAAATTTTGGTATTTCAAATTTTATTTAATTTCAGATCATTTTAAAACGTGGATAAAAGAATTATACTTTCCCAACGTTGGTTCATCAAGTGTTTTGTTAATAGACTCTTGGAATGGGCATTGTCCTGCTATTATGCAAGAAGCGACCCCCCCGAATAAAGAAGTGATCTTAACAATAATTCCGAAAGGAACTACGGGTAGAATACAACCTCTTGATGTCTATGGCTTCAGAGTATGGAAAAGATATGTGAGACATTTCTCTGACTCTGTTATATTAATTAATGAGGATTTAAATCTAAATCTAAGGAATCACATTATAAAGTTACAATCACTGGTACATAATCAGCTATCATCACCGAGGTATATCGATTTATTCAAATTCGCGTGGTATAAAAGTGGATACACTGATGTAGCACCTGCGAAATTTGAAGATCCAGTTAATTTTGCTTTTGGTACAAAATCTAATACACACTGCGAAGTAGAAGGTTGCTCTAACATTGCAATTGTTAGATGTTCTTGGTGTAAAAAGTCTATGTTTGAAACATTTTGTTATGACTACCATTATTGTTCATTCAATTATTAGTTAATGCACTAATTTATATTTAATAAAGATTACATCAAAGTATTAGAAATATAGAAATTTTAAACATTATATTGATATGTAGAAAAATTGTAGAATAAAAAATCAACATCAATATCAATATACAATATATCGTTTGTATGATAATTTATATGTATTAAAAAGAAAATCAAATTTACTTTTAGATAAAATAAGGTATCTAACCTTTCGTATAAAAGCAGAAAGGCGTCCTTTACAAAGAAAAAAATTGGTTTTGGGTTAATTGGAAAATTTCAATTTGATTTTGAGATATTAAAAAAAAATATTTTTCAGGGGTGAAGTATAAGGGTGATTTTCATCCCTAAAATGGTCGTATAAGTATGTATGTATATATTTGTTATATTTTTTTCATGTTTTACAATAAATTTAAAAATAAAGTAAATTATTAAGGGCTATGTCAGAAAACTCGTGTTAAGGGGTAGTTACCCTTTTATAATTTTTTTCTTCAAACCCCGGTATTGGTCAACATTAAATTTCAATATTGTTTATAACAGAATGATTTTTTATAAAATTCGGTTAATTAAGAAAATTCTGGAGAAAAAAACGAAAAAATGTCACATTTACCCTTATAAATAAAGGGGATGCAACCCTTCAGAGTGAAAGCGATTACCAAAGAAGCGCATTTTTATGAAAAATAAATTAGCGTTAATTTCATTGGAAAATTTCAATTCGTTTTTGAGATATTAAAAAAAAACTGTTTTTGGAGGTAAATTTTAAGAGTGATTTTCACCCCTTAAATCGCCGAATTAGCACGTTAAAAAAGTACGTGTCTAATACTTTTTGATGTACTACAACAATCACAATATCAAGAAAATCGGTGAGGTACACCTCGGGTAGTTTCCTTGTAAGTTAAATAGGAGGGTTGTTAGAGGATCTCCCTGCTTTAGCCCGTTGTTGATGTCAAATGGCTGCGATAGGCTCTTACCTGATCTGACTATGCCCCGACTGTTATGTACACACATTCTGATTAAATTGATCAACTTGTTTGGTACCTCCTAGCAGTACTAAGACGTGGATCAGTTTACATATTATTATTGAGTCATACGCTTTCTTTAAATCAATAAATAATTGGTGCAACGTTTCCCCGTATTCCCATTTCTATTCGAGGAGCTGCCTAACCGTGAACATCTGGTCACTTGCTGACCTGTTTCTTCGAAATCCACATTAGTAATCCCCGAGGATTTCCTCTGCGAGAGGTGTGAGTCTATCTAACAGTACATTAGAGAGAATTTTGTAGTATGTACAGATAAGAAAAATGCCTGTATAGTTATTACAGATTGTTTTATCTCCTTTTTTGTGTATTGGGACTATGATGAGGTCTCTCCATTCTTTGGGCATTGTTTCTTTCCTCCATATGGTGCAAATAAAATTATGAATTATTTTCTTAAGTGGTTCCCCTCCCTCTTTAAATAGTTCGGCCCGTAAATGATCTATTCCAGGGACTGTATTGTTTTCTAACCTATTGATTGTATATTCAGCAGTGTGAATTTCGTTAAAGCGGTTTGTTGTTCGTGTACGTTTAGGCGCTCGTCGAAATAATTTCTCCGCCTATTTAGTAGTCCATCTGTGTCCGTTATAAGGTTTCCATGTTCGTCTCTTAGGAAGTTACTTTTACTTTGCTTATTAAGTTTTGTATCTGTATACATTTCCCGAATATTATTTCTATTACTGTTCTCTTGTATTGTTGAAACTTTTTTTTTTTTTCTTTGTTCCCTTATATTACGGTAATGTACGGAGGTTATCTCATTCGCGTTGTTAAGGCTAAGCATTCTGGCTTTTTGCCTCTTTCTATTTCACTCTTCGCATTCCTCGTCAAACCACGGTTTTTACTTGTTCGTTTTACGCTGACCTAACACCGTGTAGAATCTAATTTGGAAAAAAACTCAGCGACAAAATGCACTGTGTAGATGCCATTTTTTGGAATAAAAGATTTTGACTTCATTAATGTCAAAGCGAACAAGTCTTCTGCAGCAATTGAAACAGTTACTTTTTGCTCGAACCTTGAGGGTTTGATAGAATATATCAAAGAAAAACGAAAATTGACTGGTTTTCACTCAAATTTGGAATTGACGGAGGAGGGGGATTTTTAAAAGCTTGTCTTACAATTCAATTCACCGCAGAAGCCTAGGAGTCATTTCATCGGCGACAAAAGTATAAAGATGGGATATCAGCTAAAAAAATTCAAGGATTTGGGAGTTGGGAGATGAAAATGTGTTGCAATTTTGGACAACACTCAATATTAATAATTTTGAAGGAACAATTTTACTGACTTAAAACTAGTTAATACCCATAGCTGTATGAACCCTTGTACATGGCGCTATGCATTAAAAAGTGAGCTTCATTAGTGCTGAGAACATAGAACAATTGGTAATATTTTACAAAATCATATGAAATGGGTTGAAGCTGGAGCTAAGAAAGAAGATGCTAAAAAGTTCAAAAACTGTATACATTCCCCTGCTTCAAATACTCAAGAAGACAATATGTTTCTGCAAATTTTTTGGACTGTCAATACTCTATAAACTTATTTATTAAAGGAATGTGCACAACATGCGCTTTAGTGGGCTAAATCATGCTGTGTAACGCGTGACATACGACATGGAAGTACAAGCTTCAATGGAAATTTATGTAAAATCGTACTTGACAAACTTGATTTACTGTGCTCTAGATGTCAAAAAGTTTGCTCCTTGAAATATTTTAAAGTTTTTGAGAAATTTATACCTGTAGTGCAAGCCTATTTTGGTAAAGATCTCGATTCTTGTTTTGAAAATATGATTGAAGATTTCAAATATAGCTACTTGGAGCTTGGTATACCGGTAACTCAAAAATTCATGCTATTTTCCATTACGTACGAGAATTTTGCGAAGAGGGGGGACTGGATTTGGATTTTTTAGCGAACAAGCAATGGAATCGGTAAACAGCGATTTTAAAAATGTGAATACAATGGCCTCCACGCATTTTAAATAAAAAAAATCATTCTTCTCCATGTATTTTCGTTTCTGAAAATTTAAAGTAAATAGATCAAAGTTTAGTAAATAATAAACAAAATTCATGCAGTTATATGGATGATATCAATATAGGAGGTGCGAAACTATTTAGAATTATCTTTACTACTAAAAAGTAGAACTTCAGCTAAAGAACTAATAGTTTATATATTTATTAACAAGAATATCGCGGATAACCTCTGAAAATATTGAAAAATCGAGTATATTCTGGATCCCTATATATAAACGTGCTCACAAGCTTCCAGCAAAACCTGTGTAGTTATATATCGATGAGTGTATAAGATATACAAATTTCCTACCTAATCTTTGTGCGCGCGAAATTCAATTTAAGTTGTGCACAGTCGAAAAAGAGCAGATTAAATACTCATGTATTTGAACTCGTGTAATAAAACCATGAACCCAAATACTGATTCCTCATTTTTTAAGCAATTCACGAAAACCGACCGATAACCGAATACGCCAATAACGCGCGGACAAGCGCGTATGGAGTCGGAAGTCGCTTTGCAAAACTATCGCGATGCACGAGAACACACGCCATCGTTAGAGACCCATGCGTGTTGCGCGAACAATAAATGTAGCCAGAGACGTGAGTCGTCTCGTCAAATGTCTCATGTCGCATAAACAATATATGCGGCCGGAGACGTGAATCGTCTTGCCAGATTTCTCGTGTCGCACGAGCAATTGCTGTGGCTGGAAACGCGAGGCGTCTCGCCAAATTTCTCGTGTTGCACGAGCTGTCAATGTGGCTGGAGACGTGAAGCGTCTCGCCAATTTTCTCGTGTTGCACGGGCTGCGAATGCGGCTGGAGACGCGAAGTGTCTTTTTTCCTCTCAAAACCTACCCTTTAGCAGCTGGCGGCCTCAACCAACACCAAGGTGCAGAGGCAACTCTCCGCGGCTCCCGGAAACGAATCTCTCCTTTATCCGTGCGCGCGTCTTCTCCTAATTTCGTTTTCGTGGAGGCCGAATTGCGGAAAAAAGTAAAAGCGTGTGTGTGCTAAAATAACCTCTGAGCCGAGCAAAAACAGCTAAAACAAAAGCGGTTTTTTTACGTGCAGCCCCGTTGACGTTTTGATCAGGTCTAACCCTACAAATACACCGCAGCACGCACGCAAAACCGCAGCACACACGCCATCTCGTGAGGCCGCTCCTCATTCACGTTCCAACATCCTCCCCCCGTTGCGAGAATATGCGAGTAACTAACACGAACACCATACAAACTAATATTAAGTAACTTTCAACTTTTGATTTGATAATGATCAAAGCACTTTATTGTTTATACTTGGAATTTACAAATTACCGATAAATGATTTAAGTTACATATAGTTTGAAATATAGATGAATAGATGAAAACGAACGATGTGTGCGAGGTCGGCGAGACCCTTCATTCTTTGACCAATTCTGTGACATGTGGAATTGGGCATAAGCGCGTAACATTACGAAGGTATTCACCTTGCGACGTTTTAATTTTCGCGACCCGCGTGATACCATCGCTCCCTGGATACGTCTTGAGTACCACCCCCAACGACCATCGATTACATTGATGATCTTTTTCGATGAGAATGACAACCGAATCCTTCGATATTTCACCCTTTCCCTTGGTCCACTTTTGTCGTCTTTGGAATTCACTCAAATAATCCAAGTGCCAGCTCTTCCAAAAATCTTGAACGGTTTTTGTGATGAAACGCCAAATAGTGAGTCTATTGCGCGGTATAGTAGTATAATCTGGCTGAGGTAACATGATGAGTGGACGACCTATGAGGAAGTGAGCTGGTGTAACTATCGCTGGATCATTCGGATCAAAGGACGTAAGTCCAATCGGACGTGAATTCAAAATTGCTTCAATCTCTACAGCTAGAGTGGTGAAAGCCTCGAAAGTGAGCGATGTATCGCCTACGACCCTATAAAAGTGATGTTTAAAGGACTTCACCGCTGCTTCCCAGTTGCCCCCGAAATGTGGCGACAGAGGTTGATTAAAGTGCCATTCAATGTTGAGGCGGGACGCGTAATTGAACACGGCCGTTTGGAATGATTCGGTGCTACACAAAACGAATAGTTCGCGGAGTTGGTTGTTAGCTCCAACGAAATTTGAACCGTTATCTGAATACACGTGAGACGGTATTCCTCGGTGTCCGATAAACCGCCTAAATGCTGCTAAAAAAAGTTCGGTGGATAGGTCACTGACAATTTCGATGTGGGCCGCCTTGGTCGCCAAGCACACAAAGACACACCCGTACCCCTTTATTATGACGCGATTCTTATGCTCTCTTTCTTTCAATAATATGGGTCCAAAAAAATCAACTCCGACGTGACTGAATACTGGATTTTGTTGAACTCGTAATGGAGGTAAATCACCCATCTTGCTGTTCATGGGAATTGGACACCGTCGCAAACACTCAACGCATCGGTGTATTATCCTTTTGACCTGCATCGTGCCGTCGACCAGCCAAAACCGGTGACGTATTGTGTACAAAGTAGTTCGAATCCCAGCATGAAATAAACGATTGTGGGTTTCTCCTATAATCAAATCAGTCACATGGTGATGTGAAGGGAGTAAAACCGGATGTTTTTGACTTTCAGGTATGCACGCATTTCGCAACCTCCCACCGACGCGCAACAGACCGTATTGATCAAGGTACGGATCCAACGCTGCCAATTTAATGCTCTTCGCTACCTTTCCCTCTGATATCCATTTGATTTCGTCAGCGTACCGTTCACTTTGAACGATCTTCTACAGCCACTTTCTCAGCTCTATTAAGTATTTGAGTCGGTGAATTAGGACGAGTCGAGATACGCAAACAATAGGCTACGACACGAATCAATTTCGAATACGATGAAATTCTCGTATAGAATGGATCATTAGAGCTTGTAGCTTAACAAACGGGCTTACGCAGTCCCGGTAATTTGGAAGTATGGGCATTCTCTATAATTGGCCATAGCTCTTCGGATTGATACAGCCACGGAAGGCCGTTGAACCACGCATCGTTTCGGACAAATTCGGCGGGAGTTTGCCCTCAAGATAGTGGATCGGCAAGGTTGTCCTTGCTGCGAACATGTCGCCACTGCACCGAGGTCGACACTCTCTGTATCTTCGCGAGGCGGTTTCCTTCAAAAACCTGCAAATCTGATGGTAATTTCTCCAACTAATGCAGAAGGATCTCGGAATCAGTCCAGAAAATGATCCGCTGTACAGTAATATTGAGTGACTCTCGAGCTTCAGAAAACAAACGTGTTAACAGTTCGGCGCCGCATAACTCCAGTCGCGGTATCGATATTTGACTAACCGGTGCTACTCGCGACGTAGCATATGCTTGACGAACGAGAACCTCACCTTCCGAATTCACGGACCGTATATACAAACATGCGCCATAACCACGCCTGCTAGCGTTACAAAACCCGTGAATCTGTGCTTGCTTGTAATCGGGTAACACCAAATGTCGAAGAATCGCGAGTTCCTTTATTAAGTGTAGCTGCGTAACGAATGATTGCCATACAGTGTGCGCCTGTGGAACCGATTCTTCCCACCCGATCTTCAGCTTCCAACAATCTTGGATGATCGTTTTTAAAGCTAACACTGGTAAAATCGATGGAGTTGACCGAGTAAGCTAATTCGTCCGATCGGGACCGCCATACTATTCCTAACGTTTTTCGAGTTGCGTCTGTTTCCGCGAATTCTGTTGACATGAAATCCTTTTGTTCTAAGTTGTCAAGGGCATGCTCATGGTTAGACCCTCACTTACGGATATTGAACCCACCGCTGCGAAGCAATCCGATCATCTCGGCGCGCGTTAGTAAAATTTCTTCGAGAGAATCAGCGCCAGTTATCCAATCATCAACGTAAAAATCACGCGTAAACGCGATGCTAGCACGAGGGAATCGGAACTTCTCGTCAGCAGCGAGCTGATGAAGAATACGAATTGCTAAGTATGGAGCAGCGGAGACCCCGAAAGTCACCGTGTTTAGTTCGAAGGTTTCGACTCGCTCCTCCCGTTGCCAGAGCAATCTTTGGTATTGCCGGTCGCGCGGATCAATCAACACTTGTCGATACATCTGTTCGATGTCTGCTGTTAAGTCATATCTGTAAACCCGAAATCGCAAGAGATGCTCGAACAGTTTCGGTTGTATGGTGGGACCCGTTCGCAAGGCTTGATTCAGCGACCGACCTATATCTGATTTTGCAGATGCATCAAATACAACGCGAACCTTGGTGGTAGAGCTCGTCGGCTTGAGAACGGCATGATGAGCCATATAGTAACCACCTATCGGTTCTCCCTCAATGCGCGACATGTGCCCTTGATCCAAATAATCTTCGATCACCGCGGAGTATGCGTATTGTAGATCGGGATGCGCGAGAAATTTGCGTTGTAACGAGTGAAGTCTACGAACTGCCTGAGCTCTAGAATTCCCGAAGTTAACGTCGTGGTCTTTAAACGGCAATCTTACCTTGTATCTACCGCTGCCATCCCGCTGACAGTTTTGTGCGTAATGTTCCTCGCATTGCATATCTTCTTGAGTTCTGACTGAAACGCCCGCGCAATCTTCGAGTTCCCAGAAGAGAGTGATTTGTCTGTTCAATTCTGAATAGTTGCAGGTTACCGGTCTTTCAATTCCGTCGTCTATCCCTCCGACGATCACCGAACCTAACAGCGTTTTTTGTAACCGTAGCTCGTAATTTTCTTGAAACAATTCGATTTGTCCAATTGACAAAAGCGCTACCGACGTTCCGGCGTTTATAAGTAGATCAACCGTGCGAGGAATGTGGAACTGTGGGTCAGCCAAAGAAATATTAGCCTGAATATTTACTATCTCTCGCGGAAATACGGTGCTCAGAGAGAAATCGATGATTTTGGAAACTACCAAACAATGGAGGATTCTTCGATGATTCGACGTGCGCGATCTGATCGCAAGTTCGACTGTCCCTCTAGCTTCTATTTTCGTTCCATTTACCGCGCCCACCGACATTTTGCTGGGATGAATTTGCAGCCGCAGCCTCCGGACTAAATCGACAGTGATGAAATGATTGGTTGAGCACGTATCTGAGAGGGCACGAGCCTCGATACAGCGTCCGTCGGAACATTGAGCGTGTACAATCGCGCTCATCATGAGTTGCGAATGGGCAAGTCAAGAAAGGATACTAAATACCTCTACGCTTAGTCATGCTGTTTGATTGTCTTCGCGACGAGAAGTAGAGGTGAACGTGTTCGATGTCGCTGGTTTCGGTGTAGTAGATTTCGGGTCCGAGTGTAACAAAGTATTGTGATGTTTATAGCACCGTTTGCAGTGACCGTACCAACATTTATCGCTGTGACTTCGAAGGCAGTTAACACAAAGCTTGTTGGTCTTGACAAAGTCCCATCGTTGCTGCACCGTTAAAGTTCCGAAGCTTGGACACCTGAAGATTGTGTGAGGGCTCTTGCAATGCGAGCAAGCGAGCGCAGTGCTTGTGACCAATGTACGTACGTTGTCGTTTCCCTTTCTAGCCTTTGCCTCACGTGGAATTTCGGAAACTCGTTTGGCATTCGAGGGACCTTGTTCATGAGCGCTATTGGCTTCCAGAGTGCAAAGGCGGAACACGGTCTCTCCTACGAATTTATAGAATTTATCTAACTTTGGTAATTCGTCTAACTCAAGAGATTCTTCCCACTTCTTTCGAATTTTGAAGGGTAAGACTCTCTCAAGTATGCAGATCACCATTGTATCATCCACCTTCACGCCCAACCCTGCGAGTACGTTTAAGTGTTGCTTGGCTTCATCAACCAAACGTGAAACCTCGTTGGAGGTCGCGGTTTTTGCCGGAACGATATCTAAAATGGCATTCATGTGCTTCGTTACGAGAATGCGTTTTCTCTCGTATGTATCAACAAGGGTTTTCCACGCCTTGGCGTAGTTATCTCCGCGGATATCAAATATATTAACTTTGGTCAAAGCTTCACCTTCCAATGAATTTCTTAAATGAATGAACTTAACCACATCGTCGACTAATTGATTGTTCACTACGCTGAAAAATGCATTCTTGTATGATAGCCACTCCTCGTAATTACCATTGAACGTGGGAACTTTGGCGTCGGGAAGTCGAGGTAATTTCGGTTTTTCGACGAGTATAGTAGAGTTCGCAATGGGCCCTCCGAAAAGTAACGACTCAGTGAGAGATGCCGTTTCCGATTCTTTAAAATTAGCGATTTTGCCGGCGACTGAATAATAAATAGTGAAAGCAAGCAGATAGATTGATATATCGTGCCGAGACCACCGACTTGTCGACCACATCTGACAAAAGCAACTTGTCTAACTCAGCGGTGAAGACCTTTATCGCGTTCGCTTTGATTATCACCACTGCGGCTGCTCTTTCCCCCATAGTGAAACTGAGCCAGACAGTTAAAAGTGAATAACACTGCGCAATAGCGCACCGAGACGCACCACTTCGCTCACGATCGTCCAACCACCAGTCACCCTGAAATGAATTTTATTAGATTTTATTTTATTAGATGCGATTTAACGGTTGAATCTTATTGATTTTTAATAGACAATTAATGAGTCAGGGAAAGGGATTCCGTCGTCAAATAAACTCAGCCAAATGACTTGCGGCAATGCTATCTGCTGCGCGTATGACATAAATTGATGATGTAGAGCTTGAGTCGATGATGCGACGAGCAATGGACTCGTTCGTTGAAATGCACGTAGTTTGGTCGAGTTTATGATACAGCGAAGTTAATTCGACGTGCGTGAGGTTACATACCTCACAGGAGGCATCAAATATAAACGTGCTCACAAGCTTCCAGCTAAACCTGTGGGGTTATATATCGATGAGTGTATAAGATATACAAATTTCCTACCTAACCTTTGTGCGCGCGAAATTCAATTTAAGTTGTGCACAGTCGAAAAAGAGCAGATTAAATACTCATGTATTTGAACTCGTGTAATAAAACCATGAACCCAAATACTGATTCCTCATTTTTTAAACAATTCACAAAAACCGACCGATAACCTAATACACCAATAACGCGCAGACAAGCGCGTACTTAGTCGGAAGTCGCTTTGCAAAACTATCGCGATGCACGAGAACGCACGCCATCGTTAGAGACCCATGCGTGTTGCGCGAACAATAAATGTAGCCAGAGACGTGAGTCGTCAAATGTCTCATGTCGCACAAACAATATATGCGGCCGGAGACGTGAATCGTCTTGCCAGATTTCTCGTGTCGCATGAGCATTTGCTGCGGCTGGAAACGCGAGGCGTCTCGCCAAATTTTTCGTATTGCACGAGTTGCGAATGCGGCTGGAGACGTGAAGCGTCTCGACAATTTTCTCGTGTTGCATGAGCTGCGAATGCGGCTGGAGACGCGAAGTGTCTCGCCAAATTTCTCGTGTTGCACGAGTTGCGAATGCGGCTGGAGACGCGTGGTGTCCTGTCAAATTTCTCGTGTCGCACGAGGAGTCACTGCGGCTAAAAAAACGAGCCGTCTCGCTGAAACTCCCTTTTTCCTCTCAAAACCGTGTGTGTACTAAAATAACCTCTGAGCCGAGCGAAAACAGCTAAAACAAAAGCGGTTTTTTTACGTGCAGCCCCGTTGACGTTTTGATCAGGTCTAGCTCTACAAATACACCGCAGCGCGCACGCAAAACCGCAGCACACAAGCCATCTCGTGATGCCGCTCCTCATTCACGTTCCAACACTATACGCGATGATTTTCATTTTGGTCACAAAATACTCGTAACAGTTCATAGAAATGATATACGCAAAAATTCGAGACAGGCCGACACTTTTAAGTTCAAGTTCATCCAAGACCTCTATGGTCAGCGTGCCGTATTTGGTCAATTAAAACTTGATCGATTTGGTTAAGTGTGCATCCACCGCGACTTCTCCAGGTTACTTTGTGCTTGTCTAAGCGAATGAAACATGTACTTTTGACTATAAGATTCTTCGACGCAGCAAAATTAACCACTCTCACTCCTTTATCGTTACTTACGTTATGTAAACTTTATTTTCCTATGGTCGGTCTAAAATTTTCCTCCTTTCCAATTTTCGCGTTAAGGTCTACTAGCAATATTTTTGCGTCATGGGTTGAAAATCTATGGAACACCTGCTCTAGTTTTGTGTAAAAGGAGTCTGACTGTATCATCCGTGTCCGCCATTGGGCAATGGACGTTAATAAATACGTACTTGTACCATCGGCTTTTGACGGTTAGGAATCCTATGCGATCATCAATAAGTTCAAAATTAATTCCCGTGCGCATTACTCTATTACTTACTAAGACGCCCGTCCCTAGCTGACCTGCCTTTTTCAATCAGCTAATATAAAAGTGTGTATTTATTCATATACTGCAAGTTCAGGCTTCTTGGTCACCTAACCTCCTGTAGCACTATTGTATCTAATTTACACCTATCTGCCTCCCTTATTAGTACCTCTAATTGCCAGTCCTGAGCTAAGCTACGCACGTTCCATGTGCCCACCCTTAACTCTGTTATGGTTCTTTTGCATGTTACTTGCCCGATAGTCTCGTCCCGGACATCCGAATAGGGGGCAACTTTACGTCCGGTCATATATTTTCCCAGAGAAGAATTCATGATTTATATTTGTGAATGACTCGTCACGTTGGATTAGGTGGTAAATCCGGAGTAGGTTCATCACGTCTACTACCCGCACTCCGTGACCCCTGTAACATTTGTAGATGCTCCGCGTTGGATAGTGTTGGTGACTGATCCGGTGTAGGTTCATCACTCTTCGGACCTGCTCTTTATCTTAGTTTATTTTTCTTTGTTAGGTTTGGGGTTGTTCTGGAAAGGGGATTGGCCATTGGCCTGGAAGGGGGTGCATTAGGAGGGGTAATGGTGCATGGAGTGGTCCGTTATCCTCCGATTTAGCGCGTCGGTCTCATTTTTTGACCTGCCGAGTAATGTTTATTAAAGAAAAGCGGTTGTAAAGGGGTACTCAAGTTTTATGGCTGTGAGCTGTTCGCCTAGACGCTAGGTAACTCGCGGATCGCGGCGTCGCGATTTGATACTTGCACCATATCTGCACACACACTCACTGCACAAAGTATTCAATTTAAATGTAGTCTAAATATTTGTCGCGCAACGTTTCTGTCCGGTAGCGTTCCGCAGACTAGCGTGTGACTGCTGGGGAATAAGAAACCCTCAGCTCCACTGGCTTTAAAAAAAAAAATTTTACGGGCTTTCAACTTTTGTTGCGTTGCAGCATATTGCTCTTGCGTGTTTATTTACTTTTATCCGGAAGTCGTTTGTCCGAAAAAATAAAATTAAATAAACGCGGGGTTGCGTGAATTTTAAATGACATAATTTTAACTAAAATTAGAATTAAAATGATATGGATAAAAAATAGAATAGCGGTACAAAAATGATTAAAATAATAAATAATTAAATATTTATTGAATTGCATATTGTATGTACAGCTTAATCACATATTATTTAATTTCAGTAATAATTATAACATTTTTAAATTATGCGTTTTAGTGAAATTTTTGAATTATGCGTTTTAGTACGTACTTTTGTATGTCCTAGTACACGTATCGATTTCGGTCGATTTTGGCATATACATTAAAACGTACTTCAAATATAAAATTTTCTCTATTCCGTATGGAAAAAACTCTCAAGTTGAGTGTTATTTCGTACCCACAACTGAATTTATACATTGTACAAGTCTAATAACCCACCAAATTTTAGTTGACAGTACGAAATAACACTCAACTTGAGAGTTTTTTCCATTCAGGGTGGAATAGAAAAAATTACATTTTATTTAATAGAATATATCAACATGATTTTCAGGTGAAAAACATTTGAGAAACATATGCGATTTTGGCATGATTTTTACATGATTATCACCTGATTCTCACCTGATTATCATCTGAGATTTTTCAGTAGGGTACAGTCTTATTTCGAAATATTTAGTAGGTCGAAACTGGTCATGGATTTTTTTAGAATGGGAGCTTTCAATATAGGGTCTACCGGACCACAACGTTTAGTCTGGAAAATAACGGACACCTTAATAAACATGTATGAATGCATACTTAGTATACACACCTAAAAATAAGTGTTGACACTCAAACATTCAGTGTACACTCACAATTTTTAGTGTTGGCACTACTTACATGTAGCGAAGCAAAAACACCTTTAAAACTTATAGAATACTTATTTCTTAAACATCAGCTACTAAAATTGAATTTCAAATAATGTAAAATAATAAAAATGTTTAATATTGCAAAGTAAATTAGAAAGTGCCAAGGAAAGTTTAAAAATATTTCTTTTTGTAACAACGTATGAATGGTTAAAGAATGTTAAGCCCAAAATAAATTTTATTTTGTTATTATATTTGTCTTACAGGATACATAACTTTTAAGCATGATGATCCGCAAACTTACAACTTGTTAAAAATTCTCGCTGGAGAGATGAAGGTGTGGAAGGCAAGAAATGAACGCCCTCGAGTACACTGAACATAAAACTTTTATTTTTTTTTACAACTTACGGAAATACAATGGCGCACGTTCCGTCGCCTTAATATCCTGGCGCAGCAGGTGAACAAAGGAAGAGAAAACCGAGGTTAAGCTGGTCAAGGGACTCGATCCGTGTCGAGAGACCCTTTTCGCGATAGTCCGCGCATCCGTCTCAGTCGGCGATCGAAGCAGCAGTGATTTCCGACGCCGCTCGCGGTGCCGCCGGAGCGCTTCCCCCTCTCCGCGCTGTGACGGAAAGGAGGGGAGCGACCCGCTGCAGGGGAGCAGCGAATAGGATAGAAATTTTCGTACACAACTCAAATATAACTTAACAAGACATGAATTAAGAGTATTTGATGTTGAATTTAATTTCAATTTTTAACAAGATTTTAAGGAGATGAGAAAGAGAAGGAAAGATTCTTACGTTACCAACTCTGTTTTTATTTTTAAAATAATTTGTAAATATTTTTGTAGAAAAAACGATACGTTAGGTTCTTTTATTTATCAGTAAATAATAACTCAAAAAAATTTCAAGCGATTCCATTAATTATACCCCTAAACAGTTTAGGTTCCTGACTAAAGGATACGGTTATTTATAACAGGGGTCCAAACTCCGTAGTGATAAACGAATGGAATTTCTAAACAAATTTTGATCATTGTTTATTGATAAAGAAAGAGTCTGACGGATCGATCTACCGTAAGAATACTTACAAATTACTAAATTACATACTAAATAACATGATTGGTACCTCTTTGATAAAGCTGAGTGCTAAATCAGTTGTCAGCGTTTTTTGTTGTTGCTTCAATCGATAGTATTCCATCTGAAAATAATATTGAAAAGTCACTGCTGAGCTCCACGTATACTGGCTTTATAGCTTCATATACCTCAACACAAATAGCGGGTTTATGTTTATGAATATCCAAGGTACCTATAGCCTTTCCTTTTTGCCATGAATACCAAAAATACTCTCCGAAAGGTTGCAGCTTTTTGCCATGAATACCAAGAATACTTTCCGATAGGCTGCAGAGCGTTCGAAGCAGACTCAGAGGGTCATCAGTAGACCTTGAAATTATGGTACGTAGAGACTTTTACCGCCCATAATATTTTGGCACATCATTTTTAAGATATTAATAGACCTTTTAAGCGAAAGAAGATTTCGATATTTTGAAAATTCTAGAGTGGCCTAACCCCTTAAGGTGGGTTCACACTGATTTTTTAACAAAAAATCGAAAAAAATGTTATGACACTTTTTGAAGCTCTACATTTGTACGAACATTTTGGGACCTGATAGAATAAAAAAATTTCATAATCAACAAAATTATACCCATTCAAAGAAAATAATTAGCTTTGCTTATTATGTAGAACAGAATATTTAAATACGTTTTTCTTGAAACATATTTTTCAAACTTCAAAAAGTTGTTCACGCATTTAGAGTCGATGAATATCGCTTTAACTCACAGAAAATATTCCTATAAGGACTACTTAAAAAACTTAATATTTTATTTCAAGAATTGCGTGCATATAAATTTTTGCCGATTAAATATGTATACGAAAACATGGTATTTTTTGTCATATATTTATTTAAAATGCGTATAAATTTTTCAAAATTAAATATTTTAAAAATCGGGAACGTTTTTCTCTAGCATTTGTATCATAGATTTCAAGCATTTTTCCTTTTTGTTCTAGATATCAAAAATTGGAGAAGAAACGTTCCGGCCGCGGACTCCTTTCTAAATAGAAGGTCATGGTCTATCCCTTATGGCGGCGGCATAACGTATTGAAATTCCTAAAAAAAATTATGTTCTTTATTTAGATATAATTGATAAACGACACTTTACAAAAGTTTAATATTGCTTTTTGTTTTTTACAAAAAATTCTTAAAATTTGTGTTATTGTAGGCGCTACAGAGTGGCTTTAAATATTTTACTGCTGATGAATAGTTTTGAAAGGATTATCTTTATTTAATTTATTGTTACTTAATATGTTGTAAATGTTGTGAAAATAAGTGATGTGATTAATTATATCGTGTAAACGATACAGTAAATTAATCTTTTTTGAAAGGCTGTTGATATTCATACATTTATAATATATAGCAGAAAGTTGTTGATATCAATAAATATGTCTCTGTAAATTACAGAGTATGTTATTGACTAAATGAACAAAAAAATATGTTTTGAAAATAGAATTTTTTTGAAAAATGTTAATATGAGTTCGTATAAAACTATTGTTTTGCTTTGATAATTTAAATAATACCAGCTGGCAGGGGTTTGGTAAATTAATTGACTAATTATTTATGTTAACTAGCAATTTGAAATGTTACAATCAAATGTAAAGTTTCGAAATCGTTAGTAAATTAATAAATTAATAAATTAAAAAAATAATGAATTAATAAAATCCTTATTCATTATTTTGTATTGAGTGAAGTGTTTGATCAACTTTGTTTTCTTTCTAATCTGAAACTTTTTAAAATTATTAAACTCTTTAAAGTAGATCTGCAGTGTGCTTCTAAGCAGAAGAATAGAAACTCAGCTGTAAAAAAATATAGTTTATGCCCATCAGAATGAAAATGGCCACTTTTTCTCCGAATAGCGAGACCAAAATTACACTTTTTCCCGAAAAAATGATTAGCGGGAAAAAAGTGACTTCACTAGAAACTACTCCAAATTCCTTTATTTCATTAAGGGGGTGTCGAAGTCAATTTTTATCATTCCCACTGTGCGAAGTTTCACACAAAAGCTTCAAAACCTCTACGAATGACTTACGAACGAAATTTGAAGGTTTGAGTCTAGACTAATAGACTAATATAAATTTCGTTCGAATGTCATTCGTAGAGGTTTTGAAGTTTTTGTTTGAAACTTCGCACAGTGGTAGATAATTGTATTATGGAGGGCAATGATGTCTTGGTTTTTCATAATTTAGTTTATTTATTAATTGTAATCAATTGTTAAAGAATTTTAGGTTAGGAATTTCGGCGGGAAATTTGAATGGTTTGACACCCCCTTAAGGGGTAACACCACTCTAGAGCCACGAAAAAAGGCCTAAATTTGATAATTTTTTTTGAGGATATGGGTAAAGGGATCGGGTTTTTTTTCAGAGTTTAATTAAACACATATTGAAGTATAAGAGGAATTCTACAAATAATCTACTCTAAGAGGGCTCAGAAACTGAAGAAAAGAAAGGCGAGGCACACCTCTACAACAATTTTTTTCTTGTTCTATAGTTCATGTAATAGATGGGAAAAATATTGTACAAATGAAAATCGACATACCACATTCTTTTTTATTTAAATTAAGTTTAAAACTCAAAACTGCAAAATTGCGTTTTTTCGTAAATTGCGTATCGGTGTAAATTACAAGGCACAATACCTATAATTCAAGGTGTGTAAAAAATTTCAATTAATAATTTATATATTCGAAGCATACTTTTATATACTTTTACATAGTATTACCTGCCAAAGTCATTTTAAAAAATTTCAGCTGATTTTTTAAGGAGTATTTAAAAATAATTTAGTATTTAAGACTGATTCGTAAAATTCCACTAGATTTTTTAAAGAGTATTCGCAACTTTACAGTTTTTTATTATAGCCATATACTTGTCTTACCAATTTCAACTAACTTTTAACCGAGGATGAAAATAAAGCTTATCAATGAATATTGAAAACAACTTATTTTATTTCAATATAATAATTATAACATAACTAATTATTATTCAAGATTATATGTTATGCAATTTTTCGACATGTTGATTATTTTATTGTAATCTTTGTTATTTATGTTAAATATATTTTTTCTCTTTGAATCTCTCTGAGGTGCAGTGATTTTACACAAAATTTGTGTGGGATGAACGTTCTGTATATCATGTTTTTTAGGCCATGAACAAATTTTTCCATCTTTGTTCAAAAACTTAATTATTAGCGACTCGTTTTCAATTTTTTGTACTACACCAGGATACCATTTTTCAAAAATTACAACAATTCAATCACCTATTTCCAAACTACTCACTGATTTATGTGGTGCATCTGGAATAGTTTCACCAGTACTGTATATCACCGTACTACGTATTGTATAATGACTACAATCAAATGTTGAATAACATGAAGAGCAGGACAAGTTTCGAAAAGATAAACTATCTTTATGTAAGTGAGACCATACGACTTGATGTACATTTAATGTTCCCTGAATCGCTTCTAATATTTCGGGTATCAAAGTGTCAATTAACTTAATGTGGTCTTCTACTACTAAAAAAGCATCAACTTTACAATTTGATTGATTTATAAAATCAACCATATCTTTTGCACATAAAAAGTTATTTTCACACGTAACATGTCTATCGCATAATTGTTTTATGGTACCACCGATACCGTCGGCTACACTTTTGCCATGTCCAGCTGCAGAATAATTCCATGAAGCGCTTCTAAGATTAAATTTTTTGCAAAAATAATTGAATAAATAAAAATTTGTTTTGTTCTTATATTATGTGATGGGACCGTCAGATTGAAAGTGGATGATCTCCACTTGTGCTATTATCTCTCGTATTCTATCCAAGACAGGAGTTAAAAGCGCCCATACTCCTGCTGCGTCATGCCGTAAGCAGTCCGACATTACGGAGAACGATTGAAATTTTATTTAATATAAATTATTTTTATAATAAAATCCTCCCGTTTGCAATGAAACTTGCTTTTGTGATTCTCCGAAATGTACGCCTTGGACTTCTTTATTGTACTTACAATAGTAAATTTGTGAAAAATCTGTAACTAAATACACTTCATTTTGTTTTAAATTACTATTCATAAACTCGAAAGATTTAAATTGATGACTACAAGTGTAAGAGTCCACTAAAAAAATGAGGAATTTTTTTGTTAAACTCTTTAATTAAATCTGAGATTGTACTTGAAATCTGCTTCTCTTTCATTTTTTTAACATTGTACATCAATCCTTTGACACCAGGCCTTTCAATTTGATCCGAAATCCAAATCTTATACCTTATTATTTCAGTAGAGTCGCTTGATGGTACCTGACGATCTTGGCAAATCGCACATTCCCTAAACATACATTTTTTGTTCGTAACATCAAAATACATAGATTCCACAAAAAACTGAGTATTTTTCTCTTTAATAATTTTATGTCGATAAAGTGAGTCTAACATATTTTTAAAATTACTATGTTCGTTGCATAAACAGGTATCTGTGGCGGAAATTTTTTGTTTGAGATCCCAAAAAGGTTTGAGTCTATAAAACAAGGCTTTAGAAATTACATAATTTGTCTCCTTAATAAATTTTCTATGTAAATTTTCAATTATAACAGTCAAATATCGTTTACGCATTTTATTTTTATTTTTTGTAATCATTTCATGTGCACCAGGAGCAGGTGTAGAGCTTTCATCCTTCAAATAGAATGAAACTAAATAATGGTGACTGATAAAATTAAATTCTTTTTTTGGTGCATGTTTTTTAACAAAAGATTTGGTTGCTATACAGTTTCACAGTAGTTAAGCTCTTTTGTTTTTTTCCTTAGTAACCGCTTGACTTGCTTGTGTTTATTTCAAACATTTTCGAATTTTTTTCGCCATTTAGCTGGTTGTGATTTTTCTTTTGCGAGTTCCTGCTTTAAAAGATATATTTAATTTCTAAAGTTCTTTTCTATTCGTCGCAATGAACTTTGTTGAGGTACTGAACCAATTTTTAAATTCTCGAAATTTTCGGTTATTATTTTGAATTTATTTTGGCTGCGTGTATTTATTCCAGATCTAAAAATGGTATATTTTATGTTCGTATATAGTGTTTAAACGAGAAAATTAATATTTGATATTATTACTAATCTTACCGCTCATTACTATTTTTATTTTCTAGTTCTGTTTGTAATTCCTGTAATGGCTGTTCAGAGGTGGAAGATTTCGCGGAATCAACAGAGATTCCGTGATCACTAGAATTTACGTTTCGAAGATTTTCTGTCAGTGTATTTGATTGCATTACACTTGGTGTATTTAGTCTTAATCTATTGCGAGTTTTAAAAATATATATAAATACTTCGTTCAATCTAACAAATTGGTATATAAATGTTGTATATAAAAATTATATATTTCTCACCGTTTCTCCTTTGTTGAAGCGTGTAATTCTTTTAACCTATTCATATTTTTATCCTTGTTAACTGTACGCTTTGATTTGACATCATCTGTTTTTTCTTAGACTTAACTCGTAAACTCGTTTATCTAATAACACTATATACAGGTTTCATTTTATTGCTATTTATACTATCCCTGTTATTTTATACAATACTTCAGTTACAAATCAAGTAATGTCATTCGAATTACTTTCCAAAATCCGTTAAATTTATTTGGCAACAACACTAACCTTTCGATCGATATCGGGAATATGTCATGTGCTATGTCGGTAACCCATTACCACTCGCTACCACCCGTTACTGTCAGTATCCGCGACATCGGCCCGCCGATCAAACAGAGCGTAGATAAGGACGAATAATTAGCATGCCCACGGCGCGGTTTGTTCGTTCCTGCTCGAAAAGCTTACGCTGGAGCTATGCAGCAATCGCCGAATTTCACGATGCTATCACAATTATTGATTTCACTAAGTGTTGAAAAAGTTATAACTGTTGATTTACAGTATCCGAGTGTTAACGAAAATATACGAGCATAAACTGCCGCAACTCTTCGCCAATCAGATTTTTTAATATCGTCGAATTCTATACGCAATTTTTATTTGGCATTTTACTAATTAAGGTTTTTAATTTCATAGCTTAAATTTTTTAATGATTTCGAGAGGTAATATTATGTAAAAGTATCTACAAAGTACGCTTTAAATATCGTAAATTTTAATTGAAATTTTTTACGCGCGTTGTATTATATTGTGTCTTGTAATGTACATTGATTCGCAATTTACGAAAAAACGCATTTTTGCAGTTTCGAGTTTTAAATTTAATTTAAATAAAAAAGAATGTGGTATATCGATTTTCATTTGTACGATATTTTTCCCGACTATTCCATGACCTCTAGAACAAGAAAAAAATTGTTGTAAAGGTGTGCCTTTACATTTTTTTCTTCAGTTCTTGAGCCCTCTTAAAGTAGATTATTTGTAGAATTCCTCATAAAAGAAAGATTTTTTATTGAATTTAAAATCAAAATGACGGCGAAAGAGCCAATTTCCAAAAACGTCTTTTTATACCTCCACGGGCGGAATCGTAACTCCAAATGTATGAAAGATAGGACAAAAAAATAATTTTTTTCTTAAAGTATATATTATTGGCTATAGAAGTACATATGGTTTTTTTTTTAAATCGATTTTTAAAAAAAGGCATAAGTTTTAAAAAGTTTTCATTTTTTCAACGTAAAAATTCGCAGTAAATTGTTTATAAAAAAATATAGTTTAATCAAAAAACGGCTATGTACTTCTTTAAATAATGCGATTGTGAAGATACAGTAAAAATTTGAAAGCGAACCATCGAACGGTTTTCGAGCAGCGTTTCCGCCCAGTTTGAAAATAGTAGTTTTGAGAAAAACGCCTATAAAGTTTCACAAGTACTTAACTCTTAAAAATTTTCGTTTTACCTTTAATCTGCGATGCCTGCACCGTACATTTGGCCATTTAAATTGATATTCTCTTCTTCTTTCTCCTTCCTGACTGATTTTAAGTCCATCCGAGCCTTTTTTGCAGCATCGGTGAGCGATCGCTCGGAAAATTTGATGCGACGCTCATCAGCTATCAGCTTCCACGCAGAAGTTGTAGCAGTTTGACCCTATTTTCATCCCCAAATTTTGCATCAGACTCATGATACTTGACAGATCATCATTGTAGATACCTAAAGCAATGTATCCTGCTGTATCAAGTACACGTTTGCCATTGGAGGAAGATTTAGGTGCCATAGACCGCAGGGTTGCGTTAAAGCTTTCATTCGTATTTTGATTAAATCTGCCAAGGCAACGTGTAAGAAGATCGTCACTGCTTAACTCTTCATAAACAGGAGAAATCGCTTCATAAACTTCTTGAGATAGCGCTGCTTTGTCCGTATAGTTTGATAAATCTCCAGTAGCTTTTGCCTTCAGTGGCGGAGCGCGGTTTGAAATGCTCCGTTTTTTAGCATTGGAGGTACCTCCCCGTCCGGACTTTTTTCCACTGTATTGAGGTTTTTTATCACTCATTTTGTTTAGTGTATGATAATTATTGATAATTCACTATAAAACAACTTTATTTTGATGATTATTTATATAAAAAATAAAAAGATCAACGGAAAAAACAAATCAGAGCGTCTGACTCGGGGTCACTTCGCAGCTGTACTGACTCACACATACACGTATATTATAGTGTACATATAATATATGCATATGTATATTATAGTATCAGCGCACCCTGGTAACCACGAAAGGTAACCTAATGACCTTTTACTTTGTAAGTAAGGCAGGTATTTAATATTTCAATAGGTAAATTATGACCCTAAAGTTTTGTTTAAGCCAAAGAAAAACGATCTTTTTAGAATCCTAGAGTGGTTTTACCCCTTAAGTCCTACCAATAACCTTGATTTTCGATTGTCTTTCAACAATATTGTCTTTTAATCTCACTATCGCGTAATTACTTCATTATTCTTTAACAGAATAACTTGGAAAGTGCTATTTTTCAGAACGATTTATTAAAATTCTTGATAAAAAACTCTTTACATAAGCCAATCAGAATCACTCTCAAAAGTTGTTCAAGAGTTATTCTCAAAAACTCCAGAGCAGAGCACTCCGCCTCGAAGTTATTCTCAAAAACTCCACAGTGGAGTGCTCCGTCTCGGAGTCATTCTCAAAAAAGGAGCGACTTTTTTCGGAGCGCTTTGAACCCCTGCTTTTAACACATAACCTTATGTCGACGATCCCTACGGAAAGTAACGCCTGTCCGATTTGCAGTGAAAACTAACCCGATAAAATTTTCCAACGAAAAATAGCACGACTTGGATTTTTCCAACGAAAAGTAACACCAACTACAATTTTCCAACGAAGAATAACGCGACTCAGCTTTAGTCAATGAAAAGCGTTGAATGTATTTGTGGCGAAAACCAGCATTTTTTATAATATTGCAAAGTTATAAAGTTGTAAAGTTGAACAAATGGTAATTCTGATTATTATAGAGCATAAATTTTTGTCGCAAAAATTTTGAAAGCGTTAGTTTTTGCCGCAAAAATAAATGTGGACGTTACTTTTCGTAGGGAGCGTCGATGTGATGAAACCATTTATCATCTCATACTAATATATAAAAACATATTTATTAATATATAAAAGAATAGGTAATTGAAGATTTTTTAATAAATTAATTTTAATTTGCTATATCTCTTTCTAACTAATAGTTCAAAAAGGGTGTGCTTCTTTATCGTTGATGGTTTGACAAAAGACAATTTTTTACTAAAATTACAGAACATCGGGTAATAATCTTTATGTCAGCAATCTTTTCTCTGTACAACGTAAAGCAAGGAATAATTGGATAAAAAAGCCGTCCTCACGCGATATCTGAGTTGATCTACTCTTGGGGCGCGATCCAAGTTAACCTCTTCTTCGATTGTGCGCCGAGTTGATCGTTTCTTCCACTCAGCCGTTGATATTGAACTTTAAATAACAAATAAGATAAATATGCGTTTGATATAAATATGAATATTCAAAACTTTTTCAATGTTCAATTTTTTAACATGATATATTGTCATAAACTTTTTTATTAAATAACTTTTTTTCATAAGTTGCTGTTTTGACTAGTATGTTGCTCAGACTTCCTTGAATACATAATTTAAAAATAAAATAATGTTAAAGCTTACATTTACGTTATAAACTTCCTATTATGAAAATTGTTTATGGTAACTATTTTATTAACCGGCTGAAAAAAGCTGATTATTAAAGGAAAAGTATTTATTGAAACTTTTCAAAACTTTTTACCTATTATTAGAGTATATTAGGAAAAATAAAAAAAATTTTATGTTTACAAATAATACATATATATATTATACATATATGTATATATATATATATATATATATATATATATATATATATATATATATATATATACATAGATATAGATTGACGTTGTCGGAGCTCTGGCTATGGAGGCGTAAAACGGTGGACATTATGTCATGGGCTAAAAACGTCTAAATCAAAAAAACAATAAATTGTTTTTTTATACGATTACACAGCGACTGAACCTCGAATAATAATAGAATAGGCTAAATTAATAAAATGGTGGAACTTAGAAAAGAAAGTAGACATTTTCATAAAAAAAAATTGCTTTTATTTTGCAATAACTTTTATATTATTCAATAATATGTTGATTTTATAGGTTCAGTTGGTGAAAAATATGATTTTCTATATATATATATATATATATATATATATATATATATATATATATATATATATATATATATATATATATATATATATATATATATATATATATATATATATATATGCACCGGGTGAGGGCGATTGAATAAATATTTTTCGAGTTATCTTGTCCAACAGTTTGAAAAAAGTCGTTTTGAAAGAAACGCGTTTTAAGTTCACGGTCACCGCTACTCACCTGCTCGACACGCGGCTACAAAATCAGCTGTAGCTCCGATTAGGGATAGAATATTGATCTAAAACTTTGGGAACATATTCTCCACATACATACGCATTGTTTTAAATAAAAAAATAAGTGATTTTTTTAACCAATTACACGTGGTGACCCCCTTAATTCAATGAGAATTAAAGACGTTTGTGGTTTCAAAAAGAAGAAATCTAAAATGTGATTGCATACAAGGCAGTAATAATTATTAAAATGAAATACTTTAATTTGAAATAACTCTCAATGTGACCCAATTATTTTCACAGTAAAGCGTTTTGGTTGAGTATGGCCGATTTTGACTGTTGCAACGCCGTTACCCTAAGCGGGTCCTGGGCATAGTCGTCCAGAGCGGACGGGTGGGTGCCTATCACTACTACACAGTCCGTCCTCAGATTGCGGATAGAGGAACGACCCCTGAGATCTTTCTCAGCCCGCACTGGCGTACGCATTCATCTAGAAACACTACGCAAGCACCACAACAACTACCAACACTATACAAAATCTCCTATCTTACTTTCTTCTTCTATCTTACTCTGTAATCTATCTCTTTTACCAAACATTTCAAACAAAAAATGGGCCAAAAATCCTGATGTCGTGGAGGATGCGGGAGCGATGACAACTGCCCTGAGAGGGGATGTGTAGAATGATTCGCCACCTGGTCTTACACGGCAACGAAGCCAGCGAAGGCGCGCTGCCTTGCAGATAGGCGTTAAGATATGAGAATGAAACCGAGTGTGTCTGACGACGAGTTGACTATGTCCTCGTCAAAGTCAGAAAGCTCTCATACTTAATTCTAGGGAGGTATGAGGGTTATCACCCCTAGACAGATGGACTCGCCTGCAATCGGAACAGGATCCAAAACGCGCGGGTTTAACTTACTATCATGGCTCAAAGAAAACAAAACCAAACCAAAACCAAAAGGAACTTATGGGTGGGAACCTGGAACGTACGCAGTCTACACAGAGCGGGCGCGTTCCGGGAAATCATAAATGAAACTAAGAGGTACAATTTAGATTTGGTAGCAATACAAGAAACCCAATGGAAAGATAACGCGATGCTAGGATCCGATAACTTCACCTTTTTATATGAGGGCGCGAGCGGGCATTCCCTAGGCACCGGATTTCTTGTTAACAAAAACATCATACATTCCGTTAAAAGTTACAATTTCGTGAATGACCGATTCTCGTATGTCGTATATAGGAAATGTTTAGGCCCACTGTAGACAAAGAAAGTCTGCACGAAACCAGCAACGATAATGGTATTAGGGTCATAAATTTCGCGGCCGCAAAAGATCTTATAGTCAAGACCACGTGCTTCAAGCACAAGGATATACACAAGGCAACGTAAACATCGCTGGACGGGGCCACGCACAATCAAATCGATCATTTTCTTATTGATAAGAGGCGTCACACCAATGTACTCGACGTAAGGACTTATAGGGGGGCGGATTGCGACTCGGATAATTATCTAGTAGTGGCCAAATTAAGAGCCAGATTAGTAGCCGGTCAAAATAGTAAGCGAGCGAACAAATTAGAAACCTCAAAGTACCAAACCATCAAGTACCAAATAGAAGTTAGCAACCGATTTCAGGTGCTCGAGGAAACGGATGCACAGACGGGAGTAGATGACGATCCGAACTGGTTATGGGGGAGGGCTATCGAGAAAACCATAAAAGGGGCCGCGAACAAAGTACTGGGTAAGAAAAAAAGGCCGAAGAGCAAACCATGGTTTGACGAAGAGTGCGAACTCTGGTTTGAAAGGCGCAAGAAGGCTAATTAGATAGCGTACACAATGAAAGCGGTAGGGCCGTAGAAGAATACCGTGAAATAAGAAAGCAATTGGGCGTGATTTACAGAAACAAGAAGCGCGAGTATCAGAAAAATGAAATTAAAAAAATAGAAACTAATAGTAGGGAAAATAATCCGCGCGAGATGTACAAAGGAATAAACGCTATTAGAAAAGGTTTTCAGAGTAGATCGCAATTAATGAAAGATAAGGACGGGAACCTCGTGACAAGCGAAAATGAACTATTGAATTTATGGAAAGACTATTTCGATAAGTTATTAAACGTGCATGAAAACTCCGAGGAAATGGGAGACAAAATCCACACTGCTGAACTCCATATGGACGAAACGACCTACAAAGAAGTAGAGACCGCGATCAAAAAGCTAAGAAACAATAAGGCCGCAGGAAACGATTCTATACCAGCTGAACTACTTAAATATGAGGGCACTGCACTTACATCTAAAATTTTTGATCTTGTATGTGCTATTTGGAGAAATGAAACAATATCAGAAAATTGGAAAGAATCTATCATCATACCGATCTTTAAAAAGGGAGATAAAACAGACTGCAATAACTACCGGGGAATATCACTTTTAGCTACCTGCTACAAAGTTCTGTCAAACGTAATACAGGCCAGACTCACACCATTCGCGGAAGATATAATAGGAGATTATCAGTGTGGATTTCGGCGCAACAGGTCAACGAGCGATCAAATGTTTACCATAAGACAATTATTAGAGAAAAAGTGAGAATATTGCGAAACTATACACCAGCTATTTGTGGACTTTAAGAAAGCGTACGACTCTGTCAAACGAAGCAAAATGTATCAAATCCTAGTGCTCCTTGGCGTACCAAAACAACTTGTAAAATTAATTCAAATATGTCTTAACGGAAGCACTGGAAAGGTCCGAGTAGGCGGTAATGTATCCGAATCGTTCATGATACGCGACGGTTTGAAGCAAGGTGACGAGCTTTCAACGGTACTTTTTAACTTGACGCTAGAGTATGTTGTTAGAAAAATGCAGGCTAGCGAGCTACGCGCAACACTTAACGAAACAACGCAGATTTTAGGCTATGCGGATGACTTGGATATAGTGGGAGATAATGGTGAAACGGTGGCGAGAAACGCGGAAATTCTTATAAATGCGGCTAAAAACACGGGGTTAGAAGTGAGCGAATCGAAAACGAAATATATGATCATGGAGAAGCTGGGCATTCGCGAAGGAGAGGGGGATCTCAGAGTCGGAAATTTCACTTTTGAAAAGGTTAGCGAATTCAGATATTTAGGTACAACTATAAATGATCGAAACGAAATTAAAGCCGAGATTAATTAAAGACTTCATTCGGGTAATGCCTGCTTCTACGCTGTGAATAGATTACTTAAGTCAAAGCTACTGTCGAACAATGTCATAATAAGGATATATAGGACTATAATAATGCCGGTAATCTTGTACGGGTGCGAAACCTGGGCGCTCACTAAAGCAGAAGAAAATCGTTTTAGGGTATTTGAAAATAAAGTTCTGCGGAAAATATACGGGCCAAAGAAAGATGAGGAAACTGGGGAGTGAAGGAAACTGCACAATGACGAGCTACATAATTTGTACGCGTCACCGAATATTAACAGAATAATAAAATCACGGAGACTAAGATGGGCAGGGCACGTGGCAAGAATGGGCGATGATCTTACGGCAGCGCGCATAATGAAAGGAAAACCGAAATCAACGCGACCTATAGGTAGACCTAGACGCAGATTGGAGGCTAACGTAAAAGCAGACGTAACTGAAATTGGGCTGGAGGGCGCGAAATGGATGTGGTTGGCACAAAATAGGGAAGCGTAGAAGGCTTGCGTAGATAAGGCAATGAACTTTCAAGTTCGAAATGCCACTTAAAAAAAAAAAGGGTTTGTCACATCGTTACATAAGAGTGATTGTTTCATAAATCGGTTGTTCTGCTTATCTGTACACTGAAAGAAAGAAACAGTTGTTTCTACCCGGGAGGACTCAAGTAGTATTTACTTGGCTCTCCAAACCAAGCGCACAGCGACAAAACATGCGCAGTAGACATATACAATGCTGCGCGGCAGTGCGCGGTTGAGGAAGGAGAAAAGTATGGGGAAATAGACTTATTTTCAATCTTTTGCGCATCTAGTGCGCGCGTATTATTGTCCTGTCACGCTTGCTTGCGAGAGCCAAGCAGATAATCCTTGGGTCTCGGGTAGTAATCGCTGCTTATTTCTATCAGTGTTATATTATTGACTCGTCAAATGAATGCAGAGCGTAGAGGCTTTAAGTTTGTTGACCGCGAGCACGGAGTTGGATGTCATCTTCCGGGGCTGCAGTTGTCTCTCTATTGTGATCATTGGATAGAGAAAATAAGGGTCAGAAATAGTTGTTAACGCAGATGCTATAGAACCTACCCGTTTCTCTGCCAATCGTCGGATCGAGGAAATGTTGGCAACCAAAGACAATAATTAAAATAAATAGACGTGGATAATTGCTTATACGGTGCAAAACTGTGGAAATGAGTTGATAGACAAAAGATCGTCATCAATTTCTTAGAGATAACTAAGAAATTTAGTGATAAACTGATAAAAACATAAACGTTAATTCTTCATTTCTAGTGATATATTGTAAGTATAGCAAATATTGAGCGAATAGCTTTTATGTTTGATGGTTGCGAGCACAAAAATGGTTGTCATATGATGGGACGTTTCGGCCGTATGATACTGTATTGAAAATGGAAACAAGCTGATAGTATAGCTATGACTGTTGACTGTTGAGAGCAGTAATTAGCGACTAGCATTTTGTTCTTTTCTTGGTAAATTTATAAGGGTTATTGTTGAATCGTCAAAGAAAGTAGACGATTAATATAAAATGTTTTAAGAATACAAATTTAATGTTATACAATTTATCTGAATTTGACTTGGTACAAAACTCGAGTTTGTGTACGAGGGGAAGAATGAATATTTTATTGGATTAGTGCTCAGTTTTGACATTTTTTAAGTAAATTTTATAAAAAATGAAAAACAACAGTTTCTCTTGTTTCATCAAACAATAATATATTGGCATTATCAAGCAGTTTGTGTTGTTGATTTGAGTAGCAACAGTTTGTCTTTTTCTAACCGCTATCGCGAATACGCTTCACAGGAGCATTGTATTTTTCTTTAACTTTTGCTAGTTTAGAATAAATAATTTTGAAATCAATAACGTATATTTCATCACCTCACTTTATTTCCCGCCCTTTTTTCCTCCCTCTTTTTTCTCATAATATGCTTTTCTGATTTATTGCATTACACGACTATTACGACAATCTTACATATTGAAGCATAAAAACTGCACATACAAATACATAAATTTGTATTTAGACATGCATACTATACATAAGTACCGTCTTCTTTAATTTTATCACCTCAGTTTTTTTGCCGCCCTTTGTTCTTCCCTCTTTTTTCTCATAATATGCTTTTCCGATTTATTGCGTTACAAACAGCCATCACTTTTTTTATATAGGATTAAATCTCGATGCCCCGAGCCAGAATATATACACGCTTATTATTTTAAAACGCAAATTAATCAATAGTTTATCTTGTATAACAATGATATATTTTTTATTTTTGAAAAGCTGATGATACGTACTAACATTGAGGAGAGTGATAATTTGGATTAACGTCTTCATTTAATCTAATACTAAATATAATGAGTTTTTGAAAAGTACAGTGACAAATTCAGAAAACTGTAGTGAAACAAAACGCTACAGGTTCGTCTGATTTTGCTTCCGTATATATTCATAATGCATTACTATTCAATGGTTGAAGTGCGTAATAGATAAAATAGCTATGGTGGTCCGTATTAAGTATAATAGGGGCCATAATAGGTAGTCACTTTATATTAGTAGAATTATTTATTTTTATATTTATTTCGTTCACATCACAAGCGATTCACGCATTTTGCATGTTTTTATTGTAAATCTCTGCTTCATTCTCATAACATTTTTTTTATAAAAGGCCGTCCATAAATTACTTCAGGCTTTATTTTATTACACAATATTAGACCTCCCCTCCCCATGTACGACATTTTCACTGATTTTCCTGCGTATTTAGTACACCCGGTAAAATAAATAAATATTTTTATTCTTAAGCAGTTATATCAAATACATATAACTTTTAAGATTTAGTTACGAGTCGTATTATATTACATATAAAATACCTATATCTTTATATACATCAAAAGTTACCACTAAACTTTATGTATGTATAAGTAACAATCTACTCCATATTTTCACAGTAGACTGAAATACCAAGCCATTTTTGAATGTTTGTTAATATTATTTTCTAAAGTTTATCGTACGTTTTAACATTATAAATAGTATTAATTAAACATATAGAGTTCAACAATAGGGAATTTGCATGAAAAAATCCATTAGGTCCGTCGGGTAGAGGACAAAAAAATAATGAACACGTATTTTTCCTTTTTCGATAAAAATAGAATTATAAAAGTTACAGTCGTTTAAAGTTTGCGGATTTTCGATGTATATAGATATACTCCAATGCGAATGACATCACGGGCGTAAATACGCCCGTGACATTACGCGCGCTTCAACCTCCTGTATCTGCTGTAATTTTTAATTAATTGAAAAAGGAAAAAATACGTGTCGATTATTTTTTTGTTCTCTACCTGACGGACCTAATGGTTTTTAATTTTTCTATTCATGGAAATTCTCAATTGTGAAGTAAAAAGGTTAGTTTAGTTTACAAATGAAATGTACCTTTTATTTAAAACAAAACCGACTTTGAAAAAATCGCAGTAAAAAGTCGGAAATAATAGATAAAAACGTTTTTGAAGTTGGCACCGAATTTCACCGAGTTACGGTGGTCTGACTTATAAGTATTATAAGTATATGTGTTCAGATCCAATCAAGTATAAGTTCTATATCATATCCATACGAGAGATACTGTAATAAGTCAGTTTGAATTAAATCTTCTAATTAAAGCAGTTATTAATTTAACAATAAATTACGCCGTACTATAAATAATCGATTTGAAATTCAATATTTATTGTTGACTAAAAAATAAAGAAAATGATCCGTGTAGCATTTATGTGCCCCATGATATACTAAAATTAGAATGTGTAATAGACAATTTTTAAAAACGCGATGCATTGAAAAATTTCTATAATTTTACCTAAAATCATTCGGTTTCACTTATGATCACAACTTATTATCCTACGTAAACATAAAAACTAAGCGGCGTTTGCAAGATTTATAAATTTTAAATATTCAGCTCGTTTAAAAATGCATAATAACCCAAAAATAACCAATTCAGTATATATAGAAATACAAAGCTATTCTTATGGGCAAAATTATTTTCATAAGTGATTTTAAAAGTGTGCTTAGAAATTTTCAATTGTGTTCCTTCAAGTTCTGTTTCAAATTTTTTTATGTACAAAGTTAAATGTTCGGCGGAGTTGCTCATATACATACGGGGTTCAATAAAATGTGTTTACCAATAAACAGATCTCACAGTCTTAAAAGGAGTATTAAGTAAATTAATCCTTGATATTATTTTACTCATTTTAGAACATAAATTTCTAGTCACCTTGGACGTAATTATTGGACTGCCCAAAATATAAAATAATTTTTTTTTTTAATATTTTGGATATATAGTAAAAATCTATTTTATAAATTACAGAATGGATTTCACCGAAACTTTTCTAGATACTGCCAATATTAACAAAGAACTACTAGATCGAGATATTTTGAAATTCACTCTCTTTCGCTCTCTCTATAACAATCCACTTTTTTCTAGAAAAGCAATAGATGATATTTTACAGATCTTCAACAATTTTATTACAAAATAATTTATACCTTGTATACAAACAGAAATGAAAACTCGGCTCAAACCAATTGCGAGTAAAACCGTATATGCCAAAGCTCAATTTATCTTAGAAAATAACAAAGATATATTTGGTAAATTTTCAACAGAACATATGAGATTTAAACAATACGAGCAAGAAAAGACGAAGAAGAACTTGCAGATAACGACGATGCAGAAAAAGATAAGAAACTTTTGCATGCAGCTCATATTTCACTTATAGATACATTTACTAAGATATTTTCAATTCCTGGAACATTTGAACAAATGGAAACGTTTATAACTAAAATATTAAAAGAAAAAACGCATATATCAAATGTTATGCAGGGAGAATTATGGAGAAAAAAATATGAGCAAGAAAATAAATTAGTTTTCCCCATTTTTCTATATTTCGACGATTTTGAAACGATAAATGCTTTAGGAAGTCATGGTGAAGAGGAAAAAATGGGTGGAGTGTATGCTTCACTCCCATCTTTGCCTCCACATCTTGCATCAAAATTACATAACGTTTTTCTTTGTACAGTTTTTCATTCGAAACATTTGAATTTATGCGGCACTTCAGAAGTATTTAAAAAACCGTGGAAGATTTAAATAGATTATCAAAGGTTGGAATAAAAGTAAATGTTATTGGAGAAGAAAAAAAAATTATTTTGATTGTCCTACGATTTTGGGGGATAGTTTAGGTTTAAATGGTATATGTGGCTTTTCCATAAGTTTTAAAGCGAATAGGTTTTGTAGAATTTGTTGCGCAACAAAAACGTAATGTGATGTAATGACAATGGAGCACGAACCTTTCTTTAGAACACGTGAATCTTACGAAGCAGATGTTTCAAAAGCTGATTTTAGCAAAACTGGAATCCACGAAAGATGCTTTTTTAATAAAATAAATAATTTTCATATTACGAAAATATTTCAGTAGATGTGATGCATGACGTGTATAAAGGCATTACATCATATACAATAGGAAATGTGCTACAAGTTTTAACAGAGAAAAAAATAATAGTTTTGGCTTTAGTGAATCACAGAATTGAAACTTTTCAATATAATGAAATCGAAAAACGAAATAAACCTAGGCCTCTCCAATTTACTCAAAGTAAAAAAGGAAAACAAAAGTTAAAAATAAAACAATCGGCAGCAGAAATGCTTTGTCTGGCGAGATATTAAAATCTGATGATAGGTGAACTTATTCCCGAAGGTGATGAGCACTGAAAACTTGTTCTATATATTTGAAGAATTATAGGGATTGTCACGTCACCTCGATTAACGAGAGGCCAAATATATCATATGCAAACACGTATTCAAAAATTTAATTTTCTGTATTATCAACTTTTTGGGAAATTAAAACCCAAAATGCACATATGGTTGCATTACAAGCGAATTATGTTAATGAATGGTCTAGTAAGTATATCACTTTTCTTCGATGAAATATGAAAGAAAAAATAAAAAATTGATAGAAATAGTTACAGGAACTGCTTGCAACATTAACATGCCACTTACAATTGCTATTAGGTATCAGGTACAACTCTGCTATTATTATGAAAGTGCTCCTACTAAAAAATTTGACATTTTACTAGAACCCGTAGATGATGAGGATGCTAAAGCTACTTTTAATAAAATCATTCCAAATATTCAAATACCTGTAAAAACTTTAAAAAAAATTGAGGTTCTTGAAAAGTCATTTTCTACGGGAACTATATTTGTAACAAACATAACTGAAAAAGGTTCTCAATTTGGTAAATAACAAACTATATTCATGTGTGATAATAACATTTATCTTCTAGCAGAACAATTTCAAACAATTTTTTTCACCATTATTATCATGCCTACAGTGTTCAGTCAAGTGCTGATAGATACAAAATTGTTGCCAAAATTACCACCTTGTTTATATGTAGAAAAATGTGACATGGAATTGATAGCCTGTAGATATGATTATTAAAAAGATATGTATGCAACAGTTGTAATATATTTGTAATTTTTACCTACCTTACTTCTGCGTAGAGTGCCATTGTATGACCTTTGAGTTTTTTACATATGTTACAGAACTGACCTTTAAGACCAAATGTACTTATTTGTTTCAAAAGATGTTTCCAACTTTTAACAATTATAGTTAGTTGTACCATACCTGTGTAAAAATTAAGAATGAATTTTTGTCCGAATTTATAAGTGTAATAAGAGGCCTCGACGCAAAGTGGTCAAGTTACGGCGGAATAACCCACATGTGATAATATATTACGAGGTGTTATATGAAATTACATAATAATAATAAAATTTTATTATGTGTGATTTGGTGTAATCACATATGATCATATTATTCGATGTATTTATTATATATCCTCTCTTTCATAATATCTGATCATATATAATAAAATTTGAATCTTTTTATCCAGGTATAAAATTGTTAATTTTGTTTTGATTTTTCAATAGTTGAACATAGTAAAATATTTAAGCTAATAACAATATGTACCGTGTAGCGATTGTGTAAAAAAATAAACTTAAAGAAATACTTAAATCTTATACATCTATTACATGAATTGAGTTTTTTAAAAACAAATTATTAAAATATATGCATTAAAGTCCAAAATAAAGCTCTCATACTTATAAACTTAATAAAATAGGGTAATTGTTTTAGATTTACTATAAATAAAAAGTTCAGAGTTAAAAAAAGCGTTAAATATAGCTATCATGCATTAAGCGGGTTAAGCCTCGCCCCCTCCCCCCACCGCTCCGCCATCCCATGCGAAACGCGGCACACGGCTCGATGGGCTATTCGTACGCGCGCCACCGGATAATCCGGTGGGCCAGAACGTTTGTACGGTGGCTTCGTGCCACGCTATTTTCCAATGATAACGGTATACTTATAATCCTGTGACGCTAAGCTATTATAAGGTGGATGCTTCTCACTGGATTAACGTGTATAATCGTAGTAAAATCCGAGGAAAAATTACAGCGATATTCGCGTGCCAAGTCTCCACCGGATAATAACTTGATTTTTCTTTCCGTGTAGCATTAAAAGGACATTCCTCTGTAGATATCATCATATTGCTTTTTTCTTTTTATCTGACGTTTCGAATCTCTTTCATACTCTTGTATTTTTGATAAAAGTAAAGTTTCATTTTTGAAGTTATTAAAAATTCCTTCGATTCTAATTTGACTAACTAACTCTATTAAACCATCGTATAACATAACTACAAAATTACCATAAATAGTTATATAAGCAGTTTCAAGACGTTCCAGCTTCATAAGTATACCTTTAGTTTGACATCTAACTAATGGTTTTTGTGTCTCATCGTTTTCAATTTATCTTAAAGCATTATGTACTGGATTCCACATTAAAAGTAGATTTCCACAAGAATCATGACGGATAGACCATCATGTTGTCGATAAAGTTTTAATTGTTTTTCTTTGATTTGTTTGTTTCGACTCATTTGGTAAGTTTGATAAATTGCATTCATCTTGTAATATCTGCCAACGTTGAGTTGATAAAGAAAGTAAATTACGTAATTCTTGAAAGATATTCAAAAAGTTACAACTTTCTTCACTCATTTCTGAACCGCAAATACCTACTAATTTTAATGAATGTACTGAATAAGGTGTATATTCCGCATACGAGCAAATCTCTTTAATTTTTGCTTATACTCCATTATATATACCTAACATGTTGCTGGCATTATCATACGACTGTCCACGGCAGTTCATTATATTAATATTAGCGTTCTTTAAAGTTAAAAGAACAGCATCTGCTATTTCAACATCTTTATGGACAACGTTAGGTAAACATTTTAAAAACCTCTCAATCGGGGAATTGTTGGTCCTTACATAACGTACGATTAAAGTTAGTTGATCTACGTGCGATAAGTCAGGTGTAGAGTCAACTACAATCGAAACATATTTCGACTCTCTTATTTCTTTATAAATATTTTCCATTACTTCATTTGCTATCAACTCAATAAACTCATTACAGGTTGTAGATGACAGATACCTTGTATGCACTTTGCCTAGATTATCATAACATGAAATATGTTCAGCTAACAAAGCATCATACTGTGCTACCAGTTCAATGGACATTAAGTAATTTCCATTATGTAGCGATCCAAATTTTTCTGCATGACCTCTAAATGGAAGCCCTCAAGATGAAAGCATTTGTATTACAGATACTACGTTGCAGAACATTTCACCAATACATTATTTTTGTTTCCAATACCTGAAGTAAATTTGTATCGATACAACCAACAATAGTTCCACGAAATTTTTCAAACCGGTAGCTCTTTACTATCTCTAGAACGAGTTATTTGCTCAGATCACAACGACCTTTATATTTAAAAATATTTGAGGTTATGTATCTTTTAAAATTTTTTTTACCTCTTATATTTCGAGAATCGCACGGTCATCTTTTACCAAACAGGGTTCTTTTTTCGTTTTTATTAATGAAGATTCGAAATTAAAAAGAAATTTAAAGATTTATCGACTCGTTTTGTTTTATAAAAATTATTCGATTTTTATATTTTTGAGTTTTAGTTTTTCGTATATTTTGGAATGCTAGGAATATGCATTAAAAAGAGCATGCCAATTACCTATCTTTTACAACCGTAAATTTTGGATCGGCTCTTTCACTTCTTTTATTATATACGAAAAAAGTCATATTTAGTTTAAATGGTTATAATTCGGAAATCTATGATGGAGATTCGTTAAAAAAATTTTAGATGATTAGGAATTTAGTGAACCTTTGTACTAACATCTGATTATATTTAATTCAAATGTTTAAATAATTTTAATAAATTTCGTACAGAGAAAAAATTGCTCTGATAAGGATTATTATCTATCGTTCTGTAAATTTAACACACCCTTTTTGAGGTATTATTTAGAAAGAGATATAGTAATTTAAAATTAATTTATTAGATCAAAAAATTGAAACAATTAATTTAATTTGAGGAAGTCAATGAATTGACAGCGGTTTTTTTAAGATCAAGTTAACCATATTGGATCCGCTATTTTGATTTTTAAAATCTTGATGTGAGATTCGAAATCAGCGATCTCAATAACGTTAAAACTGTACTATATATAAATAATTTTATCATGATTTCGAAATATTTTGTATACCTAAGTCGGCCATATTAGATCCACCATTTTGAATTTTTAAAGTCTGATGTGAAATTCATAATCAAAGACCTCAAAAACCCTTAGGTACATACTTTTCTCTACTGAACGCATTTAATTATGGGAGTTATTGAATTTGTTATTTAATTATGTTATAATTAATAGTTATTTTGAGTTTATAAATAATTAAGGAATTCGTAGACGATTCTAGTATACATGTGTTGAACTTTAGTAGTTTCTTAAGTTACTTAGTCAAGTAATTACTTAAGAAATTATGTAAGTAATGACCTGAGTAAGTAGTAATTGTTTAAGGAATTACTTGAGCAATTACTTATGCTAACAAAATTTCGACTTAATACTTAAGTAACTGCTCAAGTAATTGCTTAAGGGGACCTGATCACCTTAGAATTTTAATTATTCATCATATATTATATTTTCTCTTTCGGTAAATTTATATCACATTTACATTTATCATATATATACAAAAAATCTTATTTATTGAAGTTACCCGCAAAGTAAAATACCCAAATATCTTCATTAGCAAAGATTCTATGCCATACACTCAAGAAATTAGCTTTTTTCGACCAAAATATTAAAACATTTTTTATTTCCTTAATCTTTGTAGTTGTGAAAATATTTTTAAGCCTGTCAGATGTCATAACTCAGTATTTTAACAAAGTTATACGCTTTTAAGTAAAACGATTTACATTATATAACATACAAAATGGCATCTTAAAACATGTTTTTCTTGAAACTAATTTTTTAAGGGGTCATTCTACCATTTCGACGACTTTTTCAAGAATTTTTTTGTTTTCATAGAAATCTTAAAAAGCTATAAAATTTTTCTTCTTTTTTTGTGACAATTCTTGCTGCTATGGCTGCCTGAAGTTACCCCTACTCCAAACTGTTTGAAACGATAACTCCACTTTAGAGCGTCTGAGACAAAAATTAAACTTGTCACTATCGTTCGGAGTACAATTATCCATATCCGATTAAAAAAACCAAATGGCGAACTTTTGAAATTTTCGACCCATTTTTCTATCGTAAATTGTTTAAAAGAATGAAGTAAATATTAACCAATAATTATAATTCTAGTTCGAACCATAGCTACACATGTGCTGAATATACCCTAAAAGTGTCAGCTTGATCGGTTCAATAGTTTTGTTTTTAGGATGTCAAGAAAGTCCAAAATGTTGTTTTGAGAAAAATGCGATTTACTTTTTTCTCCCGATAATATGATGTTTCTTACGTATTTTAAAAAACAAGTTCTTACTGTCAATCAGCGATGCCTGCTCCACATATTAATCTTTCAGCTTCGTCGTAATGTTGGTTTTCTTACATTCGAGCGTTTCTGATAGCCACCCTTTGCTCTTTAGAAGCTTCCCCGCTGCGCCGAGTGGAAGTCGAAATATGCACTTTGTCTTACTTCCGCGTGAGGTTTTGAGCTTCAATACTGAGACGCCCATAGTCTTCATTATCGTCAATAAAGGTTGAAATCCTTCATTAAACGTGCATGCATCACAACATGCTTTTTTACGATTTGCTCTTGAATACCGTAAACTCGTACTCTTTCTACCCATCTTACACGATTTTCGATGCGCACTTTCACAACAGAATAACGGTTTCTAGAGAGATATACTAACTGTATACAACCTTTCGCAGTGGAATCTTACACTATACTATTTCGAAATATTATCAGCATTGAGCAGCTACCCAAAATTTATAAACAGGGGACGGAGCAGCAGGTATACACAGCAGCTGTACGCTTGACGCGCCAAGTGTACCCCCAGTGCGCTCGAGACCCTGCCATTGTTTCGCATTTTTCGACCTGTTCTCGAACTTAATCATCGAAATTTTAGTTTCTATAGCATTTCTACATATATTTACTACAAAAATCTGTGGTGTTTGAAAAATCGATTTTTCGAAATAAAAAGGTTTTATTGGTATTGATACAATATTGGTTACTTTTCTATAAAAGTTATCACTTTTGAAATAACCACCATGGTTTATAGTATATATACAAGTTATTATAAGTAAATGAGGGCATTGTTTTTCGAGCGTATGTATTTACCCTATTGCGCTCCGTAAAGGAGGGTATTGTTTTTCACGCGTATGTATATATATGAATCGGGTATTAATCGATTCGTTATGATATCGGGAGTGTCACTAGAGAATATAGGTATAAGGCTTCGTTAAAAACAATGTAATGGACGCTATCTTTAAAAGGAACACAATGTCGCTTCCAATATGATAATTTAACTTCTTCAATTATAAGGGTCTGGACCTATACTCAAACAATGTGTATGTAGTTTAAAAGGTTTCCGAGGTCGCTAATTACGAATCGCAGTCAGGTTTTTTGTTTTTTTAATAATACAATAATTTGTAATCAGAGGGCACAAGATCTACGGGTAGACCGAGGCAAAGGTTGGAAGGACAATATTAAAGCAGATCTGCGAGGAATAGGATACTATGTGGGGAACTGGATGAACCTTGCTATAGAGCATAATATCTGCGGTCATTTAAGGAGATTGTGGTACTTAAATCGATACATTTTTCTATCTACGTTGTTTAAATTTATCAGTGTGTATTTATATACAGTCAGAACTCGCGCACTGTTACAAGTCGAGATCGACGCATTTGGGCATTGTTACTACCGCATTATCTAATCAAATTGGAAGGCCAGGGCCTTACTATAACAAAATTACAAAAAAGTAGGGTGCTTCAATCAATATTAGGTTATTTCGTAATTAATAATGCTGTAAATATAAATTATATAAATTAGAAGAATCACAGATTTTACAATATTGATCTTAACATATAATTATTATTGTATAAATAGAAAATTGTATGCAGGTTCACCATACTAAAATTTACAAAACATATATCGACAACAGTAAAACTTCAATAACTTTCCTCAATACAGTAGGATAAATAATAAAATTTTTCATATTCTACAATGAAAACAAGTTTTATTCAATGTATAATGTGAAAATAAAGAACAAGTATTGGAGAGATGAGCTGATACATTCCTGGACATGGAATTATATTGTAACACGCGCAGGTATCGAATCGTAACAGTACGCTGGGGTAACAGCGCGCGAGTTAACAGTGCGCGAGGTCCGAATGTATGTAAAAAAGTGTACATTATGAACAGTAAAAGAAATGTTGATTAACCATTATTGTGTTATAATTACTTTTTCGGTATTTATACAATTTTAATGTTTGAGATTTTATTTTGTTCCTTAAATGTTTTTTTTATAAATCGGCCGAAATAATATTGTAAAATAATTTTTGGTTGCTAAAAAATAGCTTATAGTTTAAACTAAACTTATATGAACTCATGCTCTTTATGGCAACTAAAAATTATTTTAAAATTTTGTTTTGGCCAATTTATAAAGAAATATTTAAGGATCAAAATAAAATTTCAAACATTAAAATTGTATGAATACCGAAAAAGCATTTTTAGTCATTTTTTTCAATTGACAATAATTATGTTTGAAACGTCACAATTGTTGATAAAAAATGTTTCAATGTTCATAATGTACACTTTTTTCAATATAAATATCAACACTGATAAGTTTTAACTACGTAAAAAAACAAAATTAATCGATTTAAAGCATCCGAACTTCCTTATGTGGACCTGCACCAGTGTTTTGTCAGAAAACCAACATTTTTTAATCACATTTCTGTAATACTTACTTTTGGAGGAACATTTTGAGACATACCGAATGTCAAAATTTTCGATGATTCAAAAAAGTTATAGCTGGTCAAGTAAAACAATTAACATGAGATAATATGCAAAATAAATACTTCAAGTACGTTTTTCTCGAATTTTTTCATTTTCAAAAAATGCTTCGTCCATTTCATCTTGATGAATTTTTGGAAATTTTAAGGAAATGTTGCTTTAAGTATTACGAAAGAAACTTGGGATTTTGATTTAGTCTTAGTCTTAATTGCGGAGGTGCCCTCGGCGGCCCCGGCTCGGGGACGTGTCGGTCCGGTACTCAGGCACTGCCCATTGTGCCATTCCTCCTAGCCATTTATATATATATATATTATTCACGGCCCAAGAAACCTACAGCCTCCTATCAATTGTCCGTGTAACCTGACTGATGGACTCTAATTTTTGCGTCCTAAGTGCAGGTAGCTCCATAAAACATCCCCTTTCTTTCGTCCCCACGAAAGCGGGGCACCTACACATCATGTGAAGGGTTGTTTCTACTCTATAACCGCACCATCTGTACTTACCTTCCTCTCGGATCCCCATCTTCTGAGCTTTCTTCTACCCAGGTATCCAATGGCTTTAATCAATTCTTTTGGTGGGCTGTCCCCCAGCATTTCCTTTGCTTGCCTTATGCCTTTTGTGTTTCTCCACTTCTCCTGCAGTTTCTCCCTAAGCCAGACCCCCGCGGTCTTTTTTGCTTCGCAGGGTGGGACTTCCGTATCGCAGTATTTTGCCCTTACCCGTTTGGAGCCTCTGCCGGCCAGCCTGTCCGCTTTCCATTTTCCTGGATGCCCGAGTAAACTAGCACTCATAGCAACCTCACTAAGTTCTGAACCGTTAAAGTTCGGTGCTTCCTTTAGCCCGCAGTAGGTCTTGAAAGCGTTTACCCTAATCACCTTGTTCAGTGGTGGGATGTCCAACAGAATCTCTAGCGTGACTATGGGTGTCGTCTGCATGCATTCCTCGCAGTACTAACCTTTGTACTCTATCGAGTGCCTTCTCATGTACCATGAGTTCCCCTCTTTGGCCCCAGATAAGAGCTCCATGAGTCAGTCTCGGTCTGATGATAGACTATCTTACCTTCTCCGGTTCCAGTCCCCAGGTTTTACCAGAAGTTCTTCTGCAGACCCAGAACGTACTAATTGCCGTCTCGCATTTTCCTTTAATGTGTTTACCCCAATTAAGCTTACTGTCGAGTGTGACCCCCAAGTACTTGGCCTCTTTGACCAGGCTAAGGGGAACGCCCCCCAGGTGTAGTCCCTTGATCATTTTCAGCTTATATCTGGTGGTGCACAACATGACATTAACCTTCTTGGGATTAACGCTGAGCTTTACCGACTTGCACTAGGTCTCCACTATTCCCAGCGCGTATCGCATAAGGCCTGTCAGAACCTGCTCGTCATCGCCTCTTACCATTATATATAACGATGTCGTCTGCGTACGCCTTAACGTAAAACCCTGCTTCGTTTAGCAGGCATATAAGTACATCGACCACCAGGCACCACATTATGGGGGAAAAGATTCCTCCTTGCGAGCATCCCTTGATCACCTTACCTTTCTTTGTTTGTGATCCCCACTGAGCCTCTATCATCCTGCAGCTTCTATACGGTTTTCGGTACAGCGTGCGCCTTTTTGCCTTTTATTATCGCCTCTCTGGTCGTGTGGTTGAAAGCACCATCCACGTCTAGAGAGGCTACCATCACCATGCCCTTATTGTTCATGCCTTTCTGTATAAAGCTCACTGCCTCCACCAGGGCCGTGTCTACCGACTTCCCCGTCTGGTAGGTATGCTGACTAGCATGTAGAGGTACCTCTATCAGCGATGTTTCCGTGATGTATCTATCGATCAGTCTTTCCACCATCTTTTGTAGAAACTATATCAAGCTGATCGGTCTGTAGTCCTTTGGTTCTGAATGTTGTGCCTTCACTGTTTTTGGGAGGAACACAACTCTCGCCTATCTCCAGCTACCGGGTACGTGTCCTATAGCTAGACACGCCCGGAACAGCTTTGCCATTGCGGGCGCCAGCACTTTGTGGCTCTTCTGTAGCAGCTCCGGGAAAACCCCATCCGGCGCCGCTATCTTATAGGGCTCGATCGTGTTCACTGTCCACTCTATTCTTCTTTTATCCGTCATGTGTCTTGCCAGCTTCCAGTCCTCACTCCGCCTGCGGAGCCAGAAGCTCGTCTCTTGCTCCGAGGCTTGGAAATCCGGAAAGTGGGCCTCGAGTAGCCCGCTTAGTGCTTCTTGTCCATCCTCCGCCCATGCACCCGTACTCAGCCGACTAGTATCCGCCATAGGATCCTTTGGGTTTTGTAGAATCCTGCATAATCTGGCCGTGTCGGTCAGATTCCTCAGGTTCTCGCAGTGTTCTCTCCACCCCTGCTCTCTGGCCTGGATTTTGATTTAAGGTGCACCATTAAATATTTTATTTATCAATTGTGAGTGTTAATATTTAAAAATTTTCGGACCTAAAATTGAGTATATATAACTTAAATAATCCCTCGCTTCGTTCAACTTGAGTTAATAAATATCTCGTTAATGAGTAGTTAATGAATTCTTTTATCGTAATAATATTAATTTTCTTCTATAACTAGGGCTGTCGGCGATACAATTCAAGTTCAAAAGTTTAAATTTTTTTGGTCGAAAGGGAGAGATTTTCTTAAAACTGGTGCAGGTCCACTTTAAGTAAGGCCGAACTGAGCATTTTGCAATAAACACGCTATAATAATAAAATCGTAATAGTTTAATTAATTAATAGCGATGAAAACTTTCTTAAAGTCCTGATATAGCTCCCTGCGACTTTTGGCGGTTTCCTCGATTGAAAATGCCGCTTAAAGGACATCGACTCGACAATAAACAGACTGTTGAAACTAATGCGACGAATGCACTAGCCAGAGTCAAACCCCGAATACTGCTTGGGCTCGATAGAAATAACCTCAAACACTGCTCCTCACCTAAGCTTCCTAGCAGTTAATGACGGCAGCAACTTAGATCCATATGGAAGATATAATTGTGGGTTCCAAATATTATATTGACTTGATTGCAAAATGTATCAGTTATCTTATCTGCAAGATAAATGAATTACCATATGTGAACTACACGTAACTCGAGTAGCTCACCGAAAGCTACTGTCGGAAATATAGCGAGACTATTATAGATCAGTGCTCGAGCTTCGACTGTAAGACCTATTTCTTATCAACATTTATTTATGTCAAATTTATTGTCTGACAAATATTAGAATTTGAAAAGTATTATGAATTTGTCTACTTCATACTAATTAATCAAATAAGTAAATTGATTTACAAATAAAAATACAATACTTGACATTTTATTAATCGATTTTATTAATTTTTTTAGTATTTATTCCTGATTATAAGAAACTGTATACACTCGTAAAGTAGAAGAGAAATATATCAACTTGAGTATCTTTTGCAGCGCTCTCTATACTAAATAATAATTCTTTTAGTAAAATCAAACCTGGCGCACTGTTAGAAGTCGGGCCGGCGCCCTTCCGCACTGTTAATACCTGGCATCCTCTCGACAGCCAATCAGATCGTAGCGTTAAGGGAACTCTGTTGCGCCAGACAGTCAGAACGTAGCACTACTGCTGTAGCAAAACTGTAAGCTAGGGTCGCATTTTAATAGTATGCGTGTTCACAGTGGGCCAATTTTGACTGTAGTTATTTTGAAGATTTTTTTCTACACATTAACTATTGATTTTAAAAATAGGTTATTCGAAACAGATAATCAAAGCAATTTTTAATAATACATACTTCTTTTAATTTATAAAGTGGGTATTATGAAACTTATACTTGCCAAGATTTTACGTTTTAGAAAAGTATTTGTTTTAGTGATTTCACAACTTTTCCAGAGATTTAAAATTTAATCGTACTATGCTTGTTTCTTTCTTGGAATTAAATCATAAAATTCAGAATGAAATGTAATGTTTTCTAAAATTCATTAAATGTTTTACAGTATTATTTGAAATTATTTTAATATTTATAATCTCTTTATAGGTATAGACTTAAAATTTGGTATAAAATGTTACTAAGCTACATTTTTATAAATCCTCTATGTCCCAAGCACATAGGTAGTTGTAAAAAATTTCTGAAAAAATTCAGGGATCATTGTTGAGTCTTAGGATTTGGATATATAATATACATAACTTTCGATCTAATGTACATATTTATTTTGCATAATTTCAAGTTTATCACATGAACTTTTAAGAAAAATAAAAAAAAAGACTTTCAATAATACAAAAAAAAATTTCTTCATTTTTTTCGATCATTATTAACGAAAAATAAATAAAATAACACTGAAAGTGTGCGTTTCAAGCATTCTATCGAAACTTTGGTTAGGTAGGGTTGCTAAGTAAACTTAAAACAAATTTATATTGAAATTATAACTTTTAGCATGGGCTCTTATGGCGAAGTAGCATTTACACCTGCACACCCATGATTCCATTATAGAACCACTAGGAGATTGTAGTTTTTTAATTATATATTTCGATTATTTAAATAATTAATAAATAACCAAAATGAGTGTATTTTTGTATGTATGCATATATATGCTTACTGTTTTTATTTTTCATATATTATAACATATTTTTAGGTCCATAATTATGAGAATTATTACTAAATAATTTGTATTAGAATTGTGATGGTTAATAGAAAAAAATTGTGTGCCTCCATGGGCCCCGCGTGAATATGGGACTACACGACAGAGTAACAGGGTGATAGGATATTCAAATTTGCCCTACCACTAGCACCAGATGGAAGCACAAATATGGTGATGTTAAAAAAAATATTTTGTCATTCAAATATTTATTCCGGTGATTTTTACATTATACGACTTGAAAAACTGCACTAAACGTACATAAAGTTACTTTTTTGAAAGTATCATCCGGCTGATAACATTCAAACTGAGGGACTATACTATGATTTTAAAACTATTTTCTGACAAGCATGTTAATTACAAAAATAAAATTCGAAAATAAACAAACTTGATTTCATGTATATCCATATATGATCCTATATAATTATACATGATTATATAAAATCGAATGAGCTATCATACATAACCATATATAATAATGTATTACCATATACGACTATATACGATTATATATAACATGTATGTGCTTATATATGTCTATATATATTATATGGATCCTTTGAACATCCGAATGAAACTTTTGAAATGTCCATATAGGTACATATATAATCAGATAAAGACATATATGGGCATATATAACCATAAATGTTCATATATACTTGTATATTGCCATAATTCGTTTATGATCATACATGGGTTGATAATTGTATATATGATCATATATATTCATATATCTTGATATATCTTCATGCATCTGCATATATGATTTTCTTATATAATAGAGTAATATTTTCGAAATCTTTTTGAAATGGAATCTTTTCGTATCTTATCATATACTTATATACTTATATATATAAGTATATATGATCTTACATGAAGTCATTTTTACCAGAGTAATATTTTCGAAATCTTTTTGAAATGGAATCTTTTCGTATTTTAGAATAGGATTTAAATATAATTTAAAAGATTTGCATATCAGAAAATGCACATAAAATAAAACGGTCTACTCTACCCCATGCTGCACACCATATTGTTTGTTACGCGCGGATTCGGGTTACGTATCTTTTTATACACATAAAACCAAATACACAGGCTATTTTACGCAGATATATAAAGTATATAGACTACGTGTCAAGATAGAGCTTAGCTTTGCTAGTTTCGTAAGAGACAAACTGTTGTGAGAGGACTTTCTATCTCTCTCTAGTCTCAGTAACTTAATGGTAAATAGTGAAGGACTTGTTATAAAAAGATTCTGGATTCGTATCTCACTGAGTGCAATTTTTTCAATTTTTTTTTATTACATTTAGAAACAACTTATGCTTTAAAATATAATAATATAAATCAAAATTAATTTATTTTTATGTAGAATTTTAAAAAGAATTTTTTTCTGCGACATTTGTACCTTTTTGTAATTTATTGTTACTCTTTATACATTTTTATAACTTCACGGCACTTTTTGATGATTTTTGTTAACTTTGTCTGAATTTAGATGAAAACTTACAAGGAATTCCAAAGAAACTACAAAAAATTACGAAAAGTTGTAAGAATTACCAAAGAAACTACTAACGATATACAGTAATTAGTGCATAACAAAATATTGTGATTATAAAGTGTATACAAGTTATTGTAATCAAAAGTGTTAAGAAACCTTTATTTATAAATTCAGATTGAAAAATTTTTTTACAGATTTTAATTGTATTTAAGAAAACTAATAAAATATTTAATAAATGTTATATGTAAAATGACGATCCGTCAACTGAACTTTTGATCAATATGTTACAATTTTTTAAAACTAATTAAAATAGACAATATTAGTCAATGTGGGTAATCATTCTGATACATTCAAATATTGCACTTTTCTTACAAATAATCGAAATTAACAAATAATTTATTTGAATCTTCTTCTTAAAAATTCAAGCTAACCATACTTATAATTATACCTTATCATATTTAGTGCACAACTAAAATATTGTTTGTATTCATGATAATCGAATTGTGAATATGAATGGTGTCAATTTCTATTTTCAGATAAAAACGTATTGTTCATAAGTCACAACACATTTTAATTAGCAGGATAAAAAAATATGATTTTATGAAATGTTTTAAATTAACTGTTATCAAATATCAGAGTTAAACTTAGAATGTTGTCCGTGTTGATCGAGAACTTATCAAACTATAATAAATATTGTATAAGGTGAGCGTAAACAATATTTTTAGTAATAAAAAGGCTGATAATGTTTATATTGCACTATTATGCAATGGTTCATATTGTTGACGCTGGCAAGAAAAGCATCATACCTGCGGATCACGAAATTTTATGAAGTTTTGCAAGGTATTTTTGGTACCTAAATATAATGGTCAGTACTCAATTTGATCACATATATTACTGTGCAGAAAATACAGGGTGTCTCAAGAGGAAGAAAATGAACTCTCGAAACGTCGGCTAAAAAGAATAAAAACATTTTTCTCGAAAAGATCAATAGAGTTATTATTTTATTAATTAATAATACTACGAGCAATAGAATCATATTCCAATATATTCGGTATTGGATCTAAAAAAATGCCAATAACAAGTATAACAAGATCAAAGACGAAAAAACTAGAAAAACTCCGCCAAGATGCCACTACCACCTCACCTGTAACGACGATTACAACTACGAGTTGACCTGCTTCTATAGTTGTCAGATAGAACTAGAGACTCGAGCATCATCCACACAGTCCATACAGCCCACGCAATAACCAACAATCATTCCGACGTTGCGTACCATACCAACAACGCCGCAGGCTTCTTCACCAAGATCATCTTCCAATAACACAGATAAGACCTATCTCTAATTCTGTCTTGAAAATAGTTTTGTTACATCTATTGGCAAATATAGTTTATATTAGTCTTTGTAATTTTATTGCCTTGACGAGGGGAGGGAAATGAACTCCCGAAACGTCGACTGCACAGAATAAAAACAGTTTGGCTCGAAAAGATCAATAGAGTTATTATTTAATTAATTAATAATACTACGAGCAATAGAATCATATTCCAACAGTTAAATTTCTTACACATTTTATACTTTTAACAGTATCACATTTTTTAATTACACAATTATTTTTTTTTATGCACATATCATTGTTTATTATTTACTTCAATTTTATTATTAGAATCATGCTATCATTTTCTTCATAACAAAAATAAAAACAAACCGAAATTATATGTATAACCTCACTTGATCATGTACCCAAATATAACATGAGTTTTTATCCGATTGTACTTCGACTTTCGATACTCTCCGAAGCGCCTAAAAGTAATAATCCTTTTTACATATTTTTTGAATTGTTTTGATTGAAAAAAAGCCAAAAACGGTAGTTAACGTTCTCTCTCTCTCTCTCTCTCTCTCTCTCTCTCTCTCTCTCTCTCTCTCTCTCTCTCTCTCTCTCTCTCTCACTCACACACACATACATATACGCCCTCTAGCTTGTTGTAAAACATATCTATATCTATATATATATATATATATAGAAGAGAAAACGGAAAGTCATATATAACTGTCTCATCGATCCTGCACATTTCCGTAGCCTGATCACGGATTAGTGTTTTTTTTTAAACACTATCAAAGAGAGTGAGAGCAGAACAGAGCATCAGACGAAAGAACTTTTTTTAAAACAACATCGAAGAGAGCGAGAGCAGATATAGAGCAGAAGACGAAAAATTGACAGCTGAATGGGTGAAGTGGAGGAGAACGCGGCGTTGTGCGCTTACGCCAGACGCACGCATACTGTTGTAGTATTGCGTTGTGTTTTATTATAATAATTATAATATATATATATATATATATATATATATATATATATATATATATATACTATTTCCCTCGCGAGAATGGAAGTGACGTAGATAAAGAAAAAGAGATTTAGTGACTAATTTTTCATTCTGCTTTATTTCGTTAAAGGATGAATCTTTTACAGCAAAAGTTTTTTTACGTGAAAGAGTTAATAAATATCTTTTAAATAAAATAAATTAGGCATATAAAAGGGCGTCGGTGCGCCTGACAGCATCGTACCACTTACATTCAGACTTGTCCTAGGGAGCTTCCGCGACCCTTGATCATCGCTCGCTTCACTCGGGCAGTAAACCCACCCGCAGGAATAATCTACGACTTTAGTCCCTTGTTGCATAATGTACTATTACTGCCGATTGCCCAGCTCGGGTTATTTGGGTTTTGAGTTTGGGGCTTACGATTTTATTTTCAAAATTATTTTTTTGGTTAATTAGGTTTAAGGCTTAAGGATAATAATTATATTATATAAATTTGTTTACTGCCAATTACCCAGCTTGGGTTATTTAGGTTTATAGTTTAGGGCTTACGATTTTGTTATTTAAATTTTTTAACAGTAATATTCTCTGCTCAAGGTAGTTGGATTTAGGGTTTAGGGCTTACGATTTTAAAATATTTAATCGACTATTAAAACATTGATTATTAAAATTGCGATTTATTTGTATAATTAACTAATTTATCGATTGTTATAAAATATTTGAATGACAATTCAATTAATCGATTATTTTTTTCGATTAATCGATTTTTCGATTATTCTTCGATTAATCGATTTGCCGATTATTTTTTTCGATTAATCGATTTTCCGATTATTTTTCGATTAATCGATTTTCCGATTATTTTTCGAGTAATCGATTTCCCGATTATTTTTTGATTAATCGGTGTCCTTGCATGGCCCCAATCTTAAGCACTATCACAGCTGCTAACCATTATTGGCTGGCTACCATAATAATTTTTTTTTCGAGGGTATATAGGAAATGCCACCTAAGGCACACCCGACTGGATCCGCACAGCCGGATAGTGTGGAGCTGGTTGGGGATGCATCCGCCGTGTGTATAATATAGGACGATAAATAAAATAAACAAAAACGCGGAAAAATTACACAGCCGTTGCATCGCAAACCGACCCACTAAAACCTACAACCCTTTTCTCTTCTGGCGGAACCGACCCTAGTACTGTTTATCGCATTACCTCATGGTGGTGCCATTCTTGCGTCATCTGGACGACCACTTCTGCCTAGATCTGAAATAGGCAAAACAGTCATCGTTAAAGTCCCGCGTGAGGTGCTTAGATCTAATCCATCTCATTCATACGCGTGTTCGAACCGGCGCATTCCTTATCACTCCCCGCGACATTTATACAGCGAGAGAAAATGGTGTGTCCCCAATTAAGAAGACGCCCCACCATCTCAAATAAGATCTATTTCTATGAGGTCATTCGCCATCCCTGGGTTATGATGGGGGGCCGAATCTTCTCCCAGCTTTTCGTTCATATCTTGGCGGTTACCTCGTCGTGATACGGCTGCTTCCGTCGCAGGATCGACTCGACGAATTTCGCCGTGGCCGTCCACTTATCCTCGGTAGTCAACGTTTCGCCCACGATGGTCTCCGGCGTGAATTGTCCGATCGAGTAGACAAGATCTGTCCTTTCCTCGTTCCACTTTTCGTAGACAAAAAACGTGTGAAACGCGTCGTCGCAATCAGCGGAACAGAAGATGATAGATAGATAGATAAATTAAGATTTATTTTGCACAAGTCAAAAATATACATCAAATATACATAGTTGCGATACATTAAATTAAATTTGTATCCATATCACAGATTCATCATTAGATTTCATCACATAGGCTTATTATAAATGCACAGTTTATGTCAGTAGTCTTAACTATCACGTCATAATATACCTTAATTAATTAATTACTTAGCAGTATAACACAGTTAATTTTTATCACAGAACACATTTCGTTCGTCGCAGGTTTCAATAATATGCCGACGTATTGCAGTTTTAAATTTATTTAGAGACGGAAGATGCCTAATAGCGCGGGGGAGCGAATTCCAGAGGCGAGCACCTTGGGCTCTGAAGGAGTACAGGCCAACATCAGTACGCGACCCTGGAATTTTTATTTCCTTGGGATCCCTACCTGAGGTTCTAGACTGATTTTGTTCAAAAAGGGCCGAAAGGTACGGAGGCTGTCCCATGACAACTGCTTTATAAAGCATTACCGCCGCAAAATACTCCCTTCTTATCTCCACAGTCAACCAGCCCAGTTTCCTCCTGTAGGGAGAGACATGCTCATCCTTTCTAACACCACATATATATCTCACACAGGAATTTTGCAACCTTTGAAGCCTGGTCTGCAGCTCACCTGATACGTCGAGGTATACAAGAGAGCAATAATCTAAGTGAGAGACAACAAGAGCACCTGCGAGCTGTTTGCGTAACGCTTCGGTGGTGCAGGATCTAAAAGATCTGAGTCCATATAAGGCTCTGTTAACCTTCCGACTAACTGCATCGACTTGCGGTTTCCATGTTAATTTAGAATCCATAACAACACCGAGGTTAGTTACAGTATCGGCAAAGGGAATAAAAACGTTATTCTGCACCTCAATGCCTGGAAGGTGCAATTCCTGCAATTTATTAATATTGTAGTCCGACCCAAATATTATAGCTTTAGTCTTCCCGACATTAAGGTGAAGGGCATTTTCAGAAGCCCAAGCCGACACTGCTCGCGCCACAGTTGACAGGCGATCAATGCCTATCTGAAGATCGTCTCTTGCAACCTGCGTATAGGTTTGTAAATCATCAGCATAAAGCAAATGCTCGACACCTTCCGATAATTCACCCTGGGGATTTTTGAAAGCAGCTAGTATGTCTCCAAGATCATTAATATAAAGGCTGAACAGAAGGGGCCCAAGAACCGAGCCCTGTGGAACGCCAAGATTGGTTGTGTACCAATCAGATTCCCCATTAGATTTTGTAACCACTCGCTGGTTACGACCTGTAATATATGACTTGATCCACAGGAATATGGACCTAGAAAACCCAATTCTGATCAGCTTACGAAGTAATTTAGAGGGCGAAATAGTGTCGAACGCCTTACTGAAATCAAACATTAGGAGTATGGTAAGCAGCTGTTTCTTGCTATTAATACCATCACGAATCTCCTCTGACAGACTCAGTAGTGCTGTTTGCGTACTATGATGCTGTCGAAAGCCAGTTTGACGTGGATCAAGGATTTTCTTGGATGATATGAACTCTGAAATCTGCTCGTGGACGATCTTTTCCAAGACCTTGGAGAGAAAACTCAATAGGGCTATTGGACGGAAGTCCGAGACGGCAGATGGAATTGCCGTCTTCTTTAGAGGCACCAGATGAGCCTTCTTCCAGGTCCCGGGAAAAACCCCACTAGACAGAGAAGAGTTGAAAATCTTAGCCAAATGATGGCCCAAAACCGGAAGAGACTTTGCGATGATATTTTGGGGTATTCTGTCTTCGCCCTTTGCCTGTGACGAGAAATGAGCAACGGCCAGAACAACGTCCGAGAAGGTAACTTCACGAAAAGTGAAGCCATCATCGCTGGCCGTCGATAAGATGTTATCTAGATTTTCGTCATGCTCCGTTTGAGAGACAGAGACCCCAGCAAAGTGGATGTTTAATTCATCCGGAGTGAAGCCATGCAGCTCCTCTTTAGTCTTTGGTAACAGTCCAAGGTGCCGAAGTTCTTTCCAGATATTATTGTTATTATCCAGAGCGTCAAAAATTCTGCTCTGAATAAAAGCCTCCCGCATTTCAACTGTGCGCTGTTCTGCATGAGCTGCGAGAGACTGGAACTCCTGCCACAACTTATTGTCCCGAGTCCGTTTGTAGCGCCGTCGAACAGCATCACGCTGATTATAAAGTTCTTTCAGCTCGACATCCACCCAAGGAGGGAGACATTTCTTCTTCAGTGTGAACTGTTTCAGAGGGGCAAGTTCGTCGATGATCGCCAAGATATTGTGGGTAAGATGTTCTAACTTACTATCAACATTCTTATCTGGGCAACTGATGGGCGACCAATCACAAGCAGTAAGGAGGGATAGAAGTTCCTCCTGCCTAGTAGACTTAAAATCCCTATATGAAAAGTTATTGAGAGTTGGGGACTTTGAAGTTTGGATGTCGATTGTGACATCAATTATATTATGTTTACTCGGAAAGGTCGCCATCATGTTGTTCGCGTCCAGCACCACATCATTGTCGTCAGTGAAGATCATATCAATCCAAGTGTGAGATTCTCCGACGTGGTGAGTCGCGCCATGATCAACTAATTTAAGGTTTAATTCACATATTAACTCTCTAACAAACGACGCTTCCTGAGATGTCGACAACATGTTCGCGTTCAGATCTCCCATTACAATCCGATGATCGTACCCTACCGAATAAGTCGCCAGGTTCTGTATTAGGTCAGAATCGTCAGTGAATGAAATCCCTGGAGGTCGATATATGACGGCCACGAAAATTGGCGGATGGTTGCCTTGCTGAATTTTACACATCAAATATTCAGGGATACCTGGTTTGCCTTTATCTAACGTAGTTTTTGAGGAGCACATCACCGTTGCTTTATAAGAATTACATACGTAAAGAACCACCCCACCTCCTTTATTATTCCTGTCCTGCCTAATTGACGAGAACCCGTCGATCTGAACGCCAACATCATCGCCATCTCCGAAACGCGTTTCAGCCACGCCGAATATATGATAGAAAGGACGAGCAGTCACAAGGAACTGACGGAACATACTCATATGCTTACTAAGCGATGTTGCAATGAGGAAGCCCGCCCTTAGTCCCCCAGCTTCCTCCTCTCTTGCTACGTCCCCGCGTAGTCAAATTCCAACGCCAGAAATTAAGTTCGACGTTTTTGACGTTTCGCTAGCCTCATTACGAAAAGATGCAGATAATGCGTGCAGATCTGCAGCCGAAGTGATCTCATGCACCGATTCACCGTCTCGCTTCTTAATCAGGAAACGACCGCCCCTATGCCAAATATATTTGAAGCTTAAACCACGAGCAATAGATTTTAAGGTGTTGAAATGAGTAAAAGATTCTTTACTTAAAAGTTCATTAATAAAAATTTTACTTCTAATAAGGCTATTACTCGTGTCCTGATTCAAAAGCGTTACGTTAACATCCTTAGTGCTAAATGCTGTAAATCGACTTTTGGCCCTCATAATCTCAGTTACCAAGCTGCTACGAGAAAAGCAGACAACCCACGGGGATCGTCGACGCTGGTGTTTGTTCGCGGGTTGGTTCGCAACGGTCTGTCTTTCCGATCGAAGCAGGCGTATAGACATTAAGTCTTCCCTCACGATGGACGGTAGAACAGTGGTAAGGATGGCATAGACTACGTCCTCACGCTGCGATTCGGAACCTTCAAAAATATTGGTAATAATTATTTCCGCCGATCCTTCGCCACTAATCATCCCGTTCAACGTTGAACAATACCTGTTCCGGTCAGTAAGATTTACGTTTTTAGAACTTTGGTACCGAGTTCGACGGCGACGACTCTGTGTGCGAAACCCGTTGCAGTGCACTTCGAGCTCCTAACCTTCCCCATGTGGTTGAGGAAGGAGCACCCGTGAAGAAGTACCCGTGTCCACTCAGGAATTGGGCTAGGTAGTAATTTACCTCCTCATGGTCTCTGTTGATCCAAGGATCCCGCTGGACTATCAGTCTTGCTGTCCACTAGCCCTTGGTTGTAACGGTCCAGGATCGTTGCCACGTTTGCATGGTACGTTCCGTTCCTTTCTATGGATGGTTGTTCTGTCCTCTTCCGTTTTCTTCCGTTCGTAGATTCGCTTGCGCTTCTTTGCGTGTAGGTCGATCGGGATGATTCCCGCAATAACGAGTACTGCGGGCCCCGAGATAGGCGTTGGTGACTCTGAGAGCTCCTCTACGTTGAACGGAAAGAATTCGACTACGGTATGAGTTCTTCTCCATTATATCAGCCCATATTTCAGAATCGTACAATAGGATGGAAGTGTCAACCGACATGAGGAGCCGTCGCTTGCTCACTTTCGGTCCACTCGTGTTCGCCAGATGGCTCAGCTGTGCCGTCTTTTTCGCCACTTTGTCCGCTGCACACGCCAGGTGACGGAAGAAAGTAAGCTTAGAATCTAGTTTGAGTCCCAGATACGTAGCCTCCCTCCTCATCAAAACCTCTGTCTCCCCCACTTTCATAGTGAAAACGGTCTGTATCCGTTTGCCGGTGAAGGACACGATCTCTGTCTTAGAGGCTGCCAAGTCGAGACCATGTTTCCTCATCCAGCGCGAGATCCTGCGCATCGCCTGGTTAAGCAGATATTGTGCTTTCTCGTAGTTACGCGCGATGATGACTAAGATCGACCCTTGCGCCACGCCGGCGCTGAGATATTTCTCACATTGGCCTTCTTCTATTTCGTAATGGGGGATGCGGTCCTTCAGATATTCCCGTTTCTGGAAAAATGATTTCCATACCACGCCTGGAAATAAGACCCATAGTCTCCTTCACTAGAATCTCTGCTCCGTTCCTGTTCATTGTGGCGTTCGTCGTGGTAAATTTTGTTGGCCTTCTAGCAGCACCTCGAAAGGAGCAATCTTTTTTCAGACTTATAAAAATATTTTTACACAACCTAAGTTGATGCAAGTTTGTATATCTAAAATATGTATATTATATATAATTTTGCCATGAATTAGACCTCTCTAAGTGATCTGTATAGTTCCTTGAAAATTCGCTAACCTACATTATTGAATTTAAGCCTATTTAACCACTTACCACGTGTTTTTGAATCAGATGGTGCATTTTTCATGGCCACTGAGGCTTTAAAGTATTATTCAGAAGTGTACTCATGGACTTAAGGAGATACATTTTTAGAAAAAGATTATTTATTTTGAATTGTTATACACACATGTATAGATAGAAGTATCTTTTAGTATTTTCATAGTATTATTATCGGTATGTGTGTCTCTACACTGTTGCAACGCCGTTACCCTAAGCGGGTCCTGGGCGTAGTCGTCCAGAGCGGACGGGTGGGTGCTTATCACCACTACACAGCGCGTCCTCAGGTTGCGGATAGAGGAACGACCCCTGAGAAAGAAGTTAGCTGCGAATAAAGCGAATAAGCAGTCGCGGACAGCCGATAGGCCCAGGCGGGGGGGGGGGGGTGATGAGCCCGCACTGGCGAACGCATTCATCTAGAAACACTACGCAAGCACCGCTACAACTACAAACACTAAACAAAATCTCATATCTTACCTTCTTCTTCTACCTTACTCTGTAATCTATCTCTTTTACCACACATTTCAAACAAAAAATGGGCCAAAAATCCTGCTGTCGTGGAGACTGCGGGAGCGATGACAACTGCCCTGAGAGGGGATGTGTGGAATGATTCGCCACCTGGTCTTACACGGCAACGAAGCCAGCGAAGGCGCGCTGCCTTGCAGATAGGCGTTAAGATATGAGAATGAAACCGAGTGTGTCTGACGACGAGTTGACTATGTCCTCGTCAAAGTCAGAAAGCTCTCATACTTAATTCTAGGGAGGTATGAGGGTTATCACCCCTAGACAGATGGACTCGCCTGCAATCGGAACAGGATCCAAAACGCGCGGGTTTAACTTACTATCATGGCTCAAAGAAAACAAAACCAAACCAAAACCAAAAGGAACTTATGGGTGGGAACCTGGAATGTACGCAGTCTACACAGAGCGGGCGCGTTCCGGGAAATCATAAATGAAACTGAGAGGTACAATTTAGATTTGGTAGCAATACAAGAAACCCGATGGAAAGATAACGCGATGCTAGGATCCGGCAACTTCACCTTTTTATATGGGGGCGCGAGCGGGCATTCTCTAGGTACCGGATTTCTTGTTAACAAAAGCATCATACATTCCGTTAAAAGTTGCAATTTCGTGAATGACCGACTCTCGTATATCATCATCGAAGGAGCGTGGTATAATTACGTGGTTATTAACGTCCACTGACCCACGGAGGACAAAGAGGAAGAAGTCAAAAATCTTTATTATGAAACTTTAGAGCAATTAATCGACCAATTCGCGTCTTACGACACCAAAATAGTAGTGGGGGATTTCAATGCTAAAATAGGGAGAGAGGAAATGTTTAGGCCCACCATAGGCAAAGAAAGTCTGCACGAAACCAGCAACGATAACGGTATTATGGTCATAAATTTCGCGGCCGCAAAAGATCTTATAGTCAAGACCACGTGCTTCAAGCACAAGGATATACATAAGGAAACGTGGACATCGCCGGATGGAGCCACGCACAATCAAATCGATCATTTTCTTATTGATAAGAGGCGCCACACGAATGTGCTCGACGTAAGGACCTATAGGGGGGCGGATTGCGACTCAGATCATTATCTAGTAGTGGCCAAATTAAGAGCCAGATTAGTAGCCGGTCAAAATAGTAAGCGAGCGAACAAAGTAGAAACCTTTGATATTGGAAAACTATGAAGCGGGGTAGAGCGAATCAAGTACGAAGTAGAAGTTAGCAACCGATTTCAGGCGCTCGAGGAAACGGATGAACAGACGGGAGTAGATGACGATCCGAACAGGTTGTGGGGGGCTATCGAAAAAACTATAAAAGGGGCCGCGAACAAAGTACTGGGTAAGAAATAAAAGGCCGAAGAGCAAACCATGGTTTGACGAAGAGTGCGAACTCTGGTTTGAAAGGCGCAAGAAGGCTAAATTAGATAGTGTACACAATGAAAGCGGTAGGGCCGTAGAAGAATACCATGAAATAAGAAAGCAATTGCGTGTGATTTACAGAAACAAGAAGCGCGAGTATCAGAAAAATGAAATTAGAAAAATAGAAACTAATAGTAGGGCAAATAACCCGCGCAAGATGTACAAAGGAATAAACGCTATTAGGAAGGGTTTTCAGAGTAGATCGCAGTTAATAAAAGATAAGGACGGGAACTTCGTGACAAGCGAAAATGAACTATTGAAATTATGGAAAGATTATTTCGATAAGTTATTAAACGTGCATGAAAACTCCGAGGAAATGGGAGACGAAATCCACACTGCTGAACTCCATATGGACGAAACGACCTACAAAGAAGTAGAGGCCGCGATCAAAAAACTAAAAAACAATAAGGCCGCCCGAAACGGTTCTATACCAGCTTAACTACTTAAATTTGGAGGCACCACGCTTACATCTAAAATTTTGTATCTAGTATGTGCTATTTGGAGATATGAAACAATACCAGAAAATTGGAAAGAATCCATCATCATACCGATCTCTAAAACGGGAGATAAAACAGACTGCAATAACTACCGGGGAATCTCACTTTTAGCTACCTGCTACAAAGTTCTGTCAAACGTAATACAGGCCAGACTCACACCATTCGCGGAAGATATAATAGGAGATTATCAGTGTGGATTTCGGCGCAACAGGTCAACGAGCGATCAAATGTTTACCATAAGACAATTATTAGAGAAAAAGTGAGAATATTGCGAAACTATACAGCAGCTATTTGTGGACTTTAAGAAAGCGTATGACTCTGTCAAACGAAGCAAAATGTATGAAATCCTAGTGCTCCTTGGCGTACCAAAAAAACTCGTAAAATTAATTCAAATATGTCTGAACGGAAGCACTGGAAAGGTCCGATTAGGCGGTAATGTATCCGAATCGTTCATGATACGCGACGGTTTGAAGCAAGGTGACGGGCTTTCAACGGTACTCTTTAACTTGACGCTAGAGCATGTTGTTAGAAAAATGCAGGCTAGCGAGCTAGGCGCAACACTCAACGGAACAACGCAGATTTTAGGCTATGCGGATGACTTGGATATAGTGGGAGATAATGGTGAAACGGTGGCGAGAAATGTGGAAATCCTTATAAATGCGGCTAAAGACACGGGGTTAGAAGTGAGCGAATCGAAAACGAAATATATGATCATGGAGAAACTGGGCATTCGCGAAGCAGAGGGGATCTCAGAGTCGGAAATTTCACTTTTGAAAAGGTTAGCGAATTAAGATATTTAGGTACAACTATAAATGATCGAAACGAAATTAAAGCCGAGATTAATAAGAGACTTCATTCGGGTAATGCCTGCTTCTACGCTGTGAACAGATTACTTAAGTCAAAGCTACTGTCGAAAAATGTCAAAATAAGGATATATAGGCCTATAATAATGCCGGTAATCTTGTATGGGTTGCGAAACCTGGGCGCTCTCTAAAGCGGAAGAAAATCGTTTTAGGGTATTTGAAAACAAGGTTCTGCGGAAAATATACGGGCCAAAGAAAGATGAGGAAACTGGGGAGTGAAGGAAACTGTACAATGACGAGCTACATAATTTGTACGCGTCACCAAATATTAACAGAATAATAAAATCACGGAGACTAAGATGGGCAGGGCACGTGGCAAGAATGGGCGATGATCGTACAGCAGCGCGCATAATGAAAGGAAAACCGAAAGCAACGCGACCTCTTGGTAGACCTAGACGCAGATGGGAGGATAACGTAAAATCAGACGTAACTGAAATTGGGCGGGAAGGCGCGAATGGATGGGGTTGGCACAAAATAGGGAAATGTGGAAGGCTTGCGTAGATGAGGCGATGAACTTTCGAGTTCGAAATGCCATTTATAAAAAAAATGTGTGTCTCTACAATTAGAAATAATCTTCTTTTAAAAATTTAACCCCATAAGTCTGTGAGTAAACTTCTGAAGAATACTTTAAAGCCTCGATGACCATAAAAATTGCACTGTCTGCTTCAGAAACACGTGGTATGTGGTTAAAACGGATTAAATTCAATAATGTTGATTAGCGAATTTTGAAGGGACTATAAAGACCACTTAGAGGGGTCTAATTCATGGCATAATCACATATAATATACATATTTTAGATATAAAAACTTGCATCAACTTAGATTGTGTCAAAATATTTTTGCTGTCTATAAAATGGGCAATGATTTTTACAGAATTTAATTCAGACTTGACCCCTTAAGATGGTTTTATACCCGAAAGTCAAATTCTATCAAAACAACGCTCTGAATTTCAAGTATGTTAAATATAAGCATATCAGAAAGTTATTTGTGTATTTTGAACTTAAATTGATCAATATAATTTGATTTTATTAACAGATAACGATTTCAAATTGTGAAAAAAGGACGAAATAGGCAATTTTCATCACATTCCATGCGCATACAATTTTCTCAAAGGCTTTTTTATCACAATTGTTTATATTTTTGACACAAAAATAAAAACATTGTATGGTTTGCATTAAAAAAAAAGAATTTTATTTTAGTATCAGGCATAACAAAAATCATTTCAAAAAAACATAAAAATGTTCTGCTTTTGAACCTTTTCTTGACTGGTTGGGGATCATATTTTTCAAACATGAATTTTATGAAAAAATTAAAACATACAAAAGTTTTCTAATGTGAACGTAACAAGTTTTACTGAACTAACTTATCTAAATAATTAAACCCAATGCGTATGGAGCATCATGAACATAAAAAAATGTATGTACAGAAAAATGCATTTAAAGTTTTTATTTTCTATACTACATAATGTTAATTACTTTATTAAAATCATTATAACTTTTTTTAGTTTTAGATTCATGATATCTATGAGGTCTTAAAATATTCATTTGATTATAAACTATAATATAATCCAATAATAGAAATCGAGTTTTTGAGTGATTTTGGGTATAAAACCACTTTACGGGGGTAGTCGTGCTGATTAATTTTCTTACAATATTTTTAAAACTTTGCTCATATGTTAATGGTCACATTAACTATCACTGGTCAAAATTTCAGAAAGCCTAGCATCTTGGAAAGCGAGATATTTACCCTCAAAGTTTGATGTTTAACATGTTAGGCCTATAGGAAGTGATGCCTTATTTTATTACATTACTTTTAGTATTTTCTTAAAATATGTTTCAAAAACTGAAATTTGTTTGTAAAAACCGAATGAAAGTAAACAATTCCTTTAATTCTGGTTCTGTGCAAAAATGTAAAGAAATAAAAAAAATAGTTTGTTTACTATTAAGATAAAGAAGTCAAGCAATATTATATTCATTAATTTCCTTTCATTTTGCTTTTAACCCTTTAAGTCCCAAGGTCCTGTTTCGATTGAAAAACAAATATGGGAAGCGGTTTATTAGCTCAAAAATTGTCTAAAAGAAGTTTACGAATGGTTTCTAAAAGTAAAAAATGCTCTTAGTATGATTTATCGAGGTGGATATAAAAAACTACTATGTCGTGTTTATATACTCTTATATTAATCAAACTTTAATAACTAGCATGGTAATTACTTAATTTGAGAGTTATTATACAAGTATGTACCGAAAGGATTAAAAAAATATATTTTCTCCGAGTTTTTAAGACAAAATCTTTTGCGTCATACGCATTGAGTTTTTGTTATGGCATCATTATTTGCATTATAATTCTAACCCTTTCGGTCACCATGTCTTATTTAAAGGACACTAACTTTTTTATCTACAAAACCTATTTTAAATTTCATTTTTTAACTTTTAACTATGATATTTAAATGGAAGAAATATTTGGAATTTTTCTAGTCTGTGATTGAATAAAATTATTGTGAGTTATAAATGTATTTCGCTTCCTCATAGAGGAAGCTTTGTGATGGTAAAAAAAGTTTTGCTAAAAACATGTTAGAAACATGTCTTGAGACATCAGCAGTCAAATACACTATTTTTAGAAATAGTCTGTATGTGTGAGTGTGGGTGTGGGTGTGCGCGTGTGTGTACGTAGGTACGGTCAAAATTAATGTTTCAGGGCTCAATGATTCGATTTTTTTAAAGGAAGGGGACTTTTTTCGTTTTTTAATGAAAATTCTGAATTTAAAAGAATTTTTGAGATTCATCGATCCGTTTTTGTTCTACAGTCATTTCTTTATTTTACGATATTTTACGATATTCTGAAATTGATAAGGTAAATTATTTTTGTATTGTATAAATAATATGATTGTTTAACCCCCCTGCGCAGAGAGTCGAGTATACTCGTCCAAACCGCACGTCATTTTTGTATACATTTTGTATTACAAATTTAAATCTTTACTTTGTTGGGACATCTACAACCTCTCAAATTGAAGCTAAATAGTATAGCTATTATTTAGAAAATGTTACGAATTTGCAGAAAATATTGTTGCAGACTTACATTCGATCTAATCTGTATGCACGAAAATAAACTTCTGCGCAGGAGGGTTAATTCATCCTTTCTTTCTTTGTATTTCTTGGTCATGTGTCCCCTCTTTTATGGGACCCAGATATGTATTTCATATACTTATTTGTTGGGTTACTAGCATCTCAGACAAATTTGAGAAGGTTATATAGACGCATACGTCCTGCATCAAAACACAATGCGTAGTCAAAGATCTTTTTTCGACGAAAAACTCGAAGAAAAAATTCTCGAGATGTTTCGCCGGGAATCGAACCGTCGACTGCTTGATCTCCTTCCAAGGTAAATATATTTGCAGGGAATAGTATAACGGTCGAATTTTCAAAATTCAAAATGGCGGATTGAAGATAGCGGTTTGGATTGATAAAAATTTGAACAAATTGGCTAAAAATTATTATGAGGGGGTTTTAGGAGTAGCTGATTACGAATCTGAGCTACGATTTGTAATCGATGATAAATCAGCACACATTTTTTGAGATTATAATGAGAAAGAGATATAGCAATTTAAAATTAATTTATTAGAACAAAAAATTTTATATTAGAAGAATTAATTTAATTTGAGGAAGCTAAGTGACAATAAATTGGCAGCGGTTTTATTTCTTTATTTATTTTTCTTATACTTTCATAAAATCTTTGCATTACAATTCTAGTTTAAACATGTACTTTATGCATACTTGAAAACTATGTAATAATAAATATAAATATTGTAACAATATCACACGAATACCACGTGCAAAATTAAATATTTCTGCTATATATAGCTGTAATATTTCAGTAATATTGTAGCAACATTTAATGGACGCGTCATTTTTATCACAGGAATATTAAAGAAATATTAGTACCGTCAAGGACCCAGTTCCTGATCAGTTAAGGCATGTCGTCACGTTATTTGTTGTGTCAAAGCGTAAAGATGAGGTATTCATGGAAAATGAAATTTCTAATAAATATAACTAGTATAACCTACTTCTAGATACAAGAAACTTCGGAGCGCGCTACCTAGACCTCGTCATTGGCCACCATAACTATGTCGACACTTTCTTCGACCAGTACGTATATGTAGACATCAAAAACTGCGGAGCGTATTATCTAGTCCTCGTCCTTGTCCTATAACCACCTGCACACCGTCTCCGACGAGTAGTTATAGCTATGGACACCAAAATCACCAAGACTAAGCACGTTACACCCGTCTTTCAACGGTGCCTGAATTTTATCTGTACAACAATATATTACTTTTTACTACCAACTCTATTTTACTTTTCTCAAGTAAAATTTTCGAAGTCCATTTATGGTGATTGCACCAGAGAATGAACACTTAAGGCCAGTGAATGAACAGTTCACGTGACATTTTTAGTTGCTTGAAGAAAGGTTTACCAAGTGTTATAAAGCTAAATAGTGATATTGTCAAACATGAAGGGGGGGGAGTACGTTAGTGCTAAAAAGAATAATCATAATTCATTGGATTTGTCTTATTTTTCAACAAGTGTTCATTCCGACGTTCATTCACTGGTGTCTGTTCATTCGATGGTGGACTCACCCTATATATAATTGTATATAACTATATACGACTGTATATGAGTTGCCTACCTATATACTTTATAATACACTTCGGATACTACTTTTTAAACAACAAGAGCTGTTGGGGTAGTGATAGGTTAAAATGTTGTTTATTTACCTGTTTGTCGTATTCGATGCTACCGCCTTCGGTTGGACGACAAGACATTTGTGCCGTACATATTTTCTTAGTAGTTTATTTATTTAAATGCACCAGATACATGTGAAACTAAGAAAAAGGTAACACCTCTGTCTGATTAAACGACAAATTCGATTTAAATATTTATTTTTCAAACTGAATACTCCTTTAAAGAATTTTTCGCTCGACATTAACTAATTATTTGTACAAATCTATACTAATAAATAAGCATATGTGAACTTTTTTACAACACGTATATAAGAGTTACAAGTAGGGATCGGTTGCATTTTAATTTGTGAATATTTTAATACAACTTTCGTTGAATAAAGCCCTTAGAACGGACAAGACATCAAAACTAGGGAACACATTTTGAAACTACCATACATAAACAGAATACACGCATTAAAAGGTCGCGCATCATTTTTGGATTAACTAAGACTTATATTAACCCTCTGTGTACTTTTATAAGATTAAAATTTAGTGTATTACTACATTTCTTGGTATATTAGCATGAAATTAAGGCATGGGACATGGGACGGACAAGACATTTTGCATAGTTTTATATTTTTTACTCAGAATAGAAAATATTTGATATTCTAAAAGTTTTGCAGATTGTTGCTTACGATAGTCCGGTTGTATTACTATTTTTTTAAAATTCAAAATCGAAAAACTGCTAGAAAACAAAAACTAATTAAAAAATACAAATAAATTGTTAGTGTAAAAAACAACAAATAAAATGAGCCCCGGAACATTAAATTTTACCGTGGATTACTCGAGTTATCGATGCCTACATATATACATACACATACATACACACACACATACACGCACGCACGCACGCACGCGGGCGTAAACACACACACATACACAGGCACTCACGCACACACACACAGGCACGAACGCACGCACGCTCGCACGCACGCACGCACGCACGCACGCACGCACACACACACATCCATACGGACATTTTATAAAAATAGTATATTTTGATTCCTTATATTTCAAAACATGTTTCTAACATGTTTTTGAAACACTTTTTTTTACTATTACAAAGCTTCCTCTTTAAGGAAGCAAAATTTAACGACTTAATTTTAATGATTGATTCTAACAGCAAATTGTAGATGAGATTTTTAGAGTGTCTCATACACTCTTTAACAAAAAATCTACTATATTTATTAGAACAACAGAAACAACTACTCTGAGGGCAAATACCCCTCCCAGCATTGAATTAAACTGTTAATTCATAAAATATGTAAATGTACACTACAAAAATAAAATCTTATTTTAAGATTGACCGATCTTAAATTTGTTGCATCTTAAAATTTCAAATGCTTGAAAAACATAAAGATAATATTAATATTAAAATAAAAATAATTAATAATTAATATTAAAATAATTAATATTATTATTTAAATAATATTAATATTATTTTTATGTTTTTCAAGCATTTGAAATTTTAAGATGCAACAAATTTAACATTGGTCAATCTTAAAATATCATTTTCTTTTTGTAGTGTAATTAGTATTAAAAATTCAAATATTTTTCGTATTTATCCTGCAAGTTTCTCGAAAACTTGTTAAACGGATAAAACATGTTACGTATTTAGAGTGTTTCATACACTCTTTAATAAAAAATCTACTATATTCATTTGAACAACAGAAACAACTACTCTGCGGGCAAATACCCCTCCCAGCATTGAATTAAACTGTTAATTCATAAAATATGTAGATATATTTTAACATTAAAAAACCAAACATTTTTTGTATTTATCCTGCAAATTGAAGTTGTTTTAAAGTAGGTTTCTGGTAAACCTATTACATCGTATTATTAGTTTTTCACTGTATTTATATGTAAGGCTCATTCTTACAGAGAAGTCTACCTCTTCAAAGCAAGAAATACATAGGTCCTTTAATATTATAAATGTAAAGATTAAAAAGCGTTTCGTTCTCAAGACTGCCTGTAGGCCTCATTAGTATGATCAGGCAGTCTCTATCATAGACGCACGTATATTTAAAAAAATAAATAAAAAAAATTTATCAGTATATCAAAGAAAACAACAAAATTTAATTACTTTTTTCATACCTGTAACGTTTTGTAGAATCAATGTAACACAAACACCACATTTTTCTTCTGCAAAATTTATAATTACAGTAAAATTATAAATTAAACAAAAATCATATTAAAAACCAAATTATTAAATTTGACTTGAAAATAAAGGCAAACTGTCAAATCGGTAGGTGACTTTTGTAAAATTTTGGACTTTCGGAATCGAACGACCCGCTACACGCACTAACACTCTAATACAATTTTTTTATATATTATAATATAAACAGTTCCACTTGTTTACTATAGTTCTAGAGGTTATATTAAAGGGTTAACTTTACCATGCAAATAAGATGCTGTAGTACAAAATATTAGTAGAATTCTAAGCATGTAACATGCATTAAAATAATGTATATAAATGGAAGGTATTTATATTATGATATATTATGATATATAATGGTTATTATATGTTAAGACATCCTTCTTTACAATACTATAATACAAAATAGTAGCTTTTTAGTATCTCTTGAACTAGTTCTGAGCCCAGATCACAACCTTTATATTCCGAGATATTTGAGGTTAGGTGTTTTTTAAAAAAATCTTTTGAACGAGTATATCTCGAGAATGGGACGGTCATTTCTTACCAAATAGTGCTCATTTTTTTCATTTTTTAATGAAGATTCGAAATTGATAACAAATTTAAAGATTCTTAGACTCGTTTTTTTATAACAATTTTTGAATTTTTGGATTTTTTAATTTTAGTTTTTCGAGTTATTTGGTGTGTTAGGAATATTATGATAAATTTAATATAAATGTATTAAACAGCATCACATTACCTATCTTTTACAACCGCAAATTTTAGTTAGGCTCGTTTCCATCTTTTGGTATACACATGCACACATATATACATACAGACAGACATTTTTCAAAACCTATATATTTCGATTCAGCCACTTCAAAAATATCGAAATACATCGTAATCTCAGATTTCAAGAAAATCATCATTATAAAGCTTTCTCTTTAAGAAAATAAAAAGAATCGATCCGATTCGACAAGAGTTTATCAGTACTACTTTAATTTACATATTTATATACGAAAAATGTTGGTCTTCGTGGCAGAATTGCAAAATGTGCTGGTTTTCGTGAGAGAACGGTGACTTGTGCTAATCTTTATGGAAGAACGGCGAATTGTCTAGTCTTCGTGGGAGAATGGCGAAAAGTGCTACTCTTTATGGGAGATTTCCCAATGTGCTACTCTTCGTGACAAGGCTAGTTTTCGTAAAGGCCGTCGATATAGGGTTTTTAGACAAAATTGGCTCCACCATCTCGTTTTTTCAAACTTTAACTTTAGATTCGTATTTGCGACCCCTAAAACCCGTGAAAATCGTGAAATGTGTTAATACTTTTCGTTGCAGACTTCTGAAACGTGCTACTTTTCGTCGCAGATTTCTGAAGTGCCACTCTGCGTGGCATATTTATGGAATGTGCTATTTTTCATGGTAGGTTTTGAAACTCGTTACTTTTCGTCGGGAGTCTCTAAAATGTACTATTTTCTTGGGTGAAACATGAATTGTGTTAGTCGTCGCACTGGGCGACAATATTATCTCAAATTCTAATTTAAACTATACTTATTTTAAGTCTAATTTTAAGAGAAAATTTATAATTTATTTAATTCAGTGACTTTCTATTGATAATATATTTTAAATAATCTATTTAACCCATTACGTACCAATCGGACACTTTCTTATCATCATTTTCAGTTTCATTTTTTGTTGTGATAAAGCTCCCAGAAAATATCGAAAAAGGTTATTTCTTATATTTCTGAGGTCGCTCTTTCAGATGGTAAAATCAAAATTGAGCCGAACCAAAAATGCAACATAGTTATAATTGCTTATTACAAAATATATTGATAAAAATTTGTTTGATATGCTATTTTTGAATCGAAAATGT